>CAKAJA020000326.1:32500-49758 GCA_916610235.2 Lasioglossum morio | reverse complement strand
CCCGCCGAGTCATCGTAGGAACTTCGGCGGATCGCTAGCTGGCATCGTTTATGGTTAGAACTAGGGCGGTATCTGATCGCCTTCGAACCTCTAACTTTCGTTCTTGATTAATGAAAACATTTTTGGCAAATGCTTTCGCTTCTGTCCGTCTTGCGACGATCCAAGAATTTCACCTCTAACGTCGCAATACGAATGCCCCCATCTGTCCCTATTAATCATTACCTCGGGGTTCCGAAAACCAACAAAATAGAACCGAGGTCCTATTCCATTATTCCATGCACACAGTATTCAGGCGAAGATAGCCTGCTTTGAGCACTCTAATTTGTTCAAAGTAAACGTACCGGCCCACCTCGACACTCAGTGAAGAGCACCGCGATGGGATATTAGTTGGACCGCCCCGTAAAGAGCAAGCCCACCGGTAGGACGTACCACATAATGCCAGTTAAACACCGCGAGCGGTGAACCGACACTGTGACACACAGATTCAACTACGAGCTTTTTAACCGCAACAACTTTAATATACGCTATTGGAGCTGGAATTACCGCGGCTGCTGGCACCAGACTTGCCCTCCAATGGATCCTCGTTAAAGGATTTAAAGTGTACTCATTCCGATTACGGGGCCTCGGATGAGTCCCGTATCGTTATTTTTCGTCACTACCTCCCCGTGCCGGGAGTGGGTAATTTGCGCGCCTGCTGCCTTCCTTGGATGTGGTAGCCGTTTCTCAGGCTCCCTCTCCGGAATCGAACCCTGATTCCCCGTTACCCGTTACAACCATGGTAGGCGCAGAATCTACCATCGACAGTTGATAAGGCAGACATTTGAAAGATGCGTCGCCGGTGCTAGAAGACCATAGCGATCAGCACAAAGTTATTCAGAGTCACCAAAGCAAACGATGGACGAACGTTACCGCCCGCCACCGATTGGTTTTGATCTAATAAAAGCGTTCCTACCATCTCTGGTCGGAACTCTGTTTTGCATGTATTAGCTCTAGAATTACCACAGTTATCCAAGTAAATGTGGGTACGATCTAAGAAACCATAACTGATTTAATGAGCCATTCGCGGTTTCACCTTAATGCGGCATGTACTGAGACATGCATGGCTTAATCTTTGAGACAAGCATATGACTACTGGCAGGATCAACCAGGGAGCTTCGACAATTTTTGTCGTTTTACTTTATAATTCATATCATCATCATCGTTTGTGTCTTTTCGTCGCCAGCTCTTTCAGAGACTGGTCGACGACACTTTTTCTTAATTTCATTTTTACTCGTTCGAATTCTTACAGAACCTTTCGAACACGAGTGTGTCTATTTACTTTTCTATATTATATAGATTCCTCCTCCTCTCTCACATTCTCTTTACTCGTTCGAATTCTCAGAGAACCTTTCGAACCGAGTATGTTTCGTTTTAAGTTTTCTGCTTTTGCGTTACGGACTTGTATATTTTACAACTCTCGTTCGAATTCTCACAGAACCTTTCGAACAGAGTTTCGTTTCAGTTTGATGCTTTTGCATTACGGACTTTTCTATTTTTCGTTCTCTCGTTCGAATTCTCAGAGAACCTTTCGAACGAGAGTTACACCATCACCTTCTCTTAAATTTCAATTTTCAAGATTCACATCCTCACACAAATCATATCCATCGATATAAGATTTTTCACATTTTTGCCAACTTCCTTTTAGATCTTTCGAGAACAAATTTTCATATCATTTATATTTTTCTCCTTCTTCTCTCTCTTTTTCCTTCCTTGTGTTCTCGTTTATATGAAGAGTCGTTCATATAGGGTTACCGTAAAGCGGAAGATGCGTATAGCTCGGAACATGGGATCACGCGGAAGCACGTAAATGCATGCTGGCAAGCGCCATCCCGATGCTCGTCTGCTCGCTCTGGGCAGTGCGATAGGCAACCTCATTTTATATGACGTTTCTCTGCAAACATTTTTTTATGTTTTGACTTCTAAATTCTAAAATGTTTCTCTCAAACTCATCCTAACACTATCCCAAATTTTTCGCTCGGGTTAAGAGTTGATGCTCAGTTAGTACGAGTATACACATCAGTGCATACAAGTCACCAACCTCCTCGATGGGAGGCTCGCCACATAAGGGCCATTCGGTCTAGGACACCGACCCGTGGCAATGCTGTGTAGAGAAAAGTTCGATACGAAGCACGGTACGAAACAGTCGAGACCGAAGTCTCGAGGCGCCGTGAGCTGCTTCTCGACCGAGATCGTAGAATAGCCCCAAGCGCGCGCTGAGTCGCCCGACTCGCCGAACCGTCGAGTCTCTTATAGGTACGAAACGGCCGGGAACGACGCCGGCGCCGCGCGGTGAATAGCACGCGCGCTTATGGGAGCAAACCGCCGCGGCAACAGCCCCACCCGGCCGGGCTGCTGGGACTTAGAAAAATTTTCGAGTGAAAAATTTTTTTGTAAAATACAATAACTGTTTGCATTTCCAGAATATTTAACACAAAATATTCAACTTTTCATATACTCTCGCGGCACTTTGAAAATTTTTAACAGTCCCACCGCCAAGAGTAAACTTTTTTTCTATCGTTAGTAGACTATTATAAATGTTAGATCATTGTATAATAACGCATTTTAACAATAAATATCAAGTTTCAAAGCTCTACGACCATTATTTATCGAATAAATTGAAAATAATGTTCGGGCGGATAACTTACCACGATCGAACGAGCGAAATTTTTCAAAGTCCCAGCGTCAAGAGTAAACTTTTTTTCTATCGTTAGTAGATTATTATAAATGTTAGATCATTGTATAATAACGCATTTTAACAATAAATATCAAGTTTCAAAGCTCTACGACCATTATTTATCGAATAAATTGAAAATAATGTTCGGGCGGATAACTTACCACGATCGAACGAGCGAAATTTTTCAAAGTCCCAGCGTCAAGAGTAAACTTTTTTCCTGGCTGTTTCGGACGATTCTAAATGTTAGATCCCTGTATAATACCGCGTTTAATGCAGTTTTACGAAGTTTCAACGCTCTCGGATGAGTATTTTTCGAGAAAAATTGATATAACCGTCGAGCGGGTCATCTAGTCGGACGATCGAGCGACTCGCGAAGTGCGTTCTGGCGCGTCGGTTGGACGAGGCGACGGAGCTCGAGCGAAAATTTTCCAAGTCCCCGCGTCAAGAGTAAACTTTTTTCCTGGCTGTTTCGCACGATTCTAAATGTTAGATCCCTGTATAATACCGCGTTTAATGCAGTTTTTCGAAGTTTCAACGCTCTCGGATGAGTATTTTTCGAGAAAAATCGAAATAACCGTCGAGCGGGTCATCTAGTCGAACGATCGAGCGACTCGCGAAGTGCGTTCTGGCGCGTCGATTGGACGAGGCGACGGAGCTCGAGCGAAATTTTTCCAAGTCCCCGCGTCAAGAGTAAACTTTTTTCCTGGCTGTTTCGCACGATTCTAAATGTTAGATCCCTGTATAATACCGCGTTTAATGCAGTTTTTCGAAGTTTCAACGCTCTCGGATGAGTATTTTTCGAGAAAAATCGAAATAACCGTCGAGCGGGTCATCTAGTCGAACGATCGAGCGACTCGCGAAGTGCGTTCTGGCGCGTCGGTTGGACGAGGCGACGGAGCTCGAGCGAAAATTTTCCAAGTCCCCGCGGCAAGAGTAAACTTTTTTCCTGGCTGTTTAGCACGATTCTAAATGTTAGATCCCTGTATAATACCGCGTTTAATGCAGTTTTACGAAGTTTCAACGCTCTCGGATGAGTATTTTTCGAGAAAAATCGAAATAACCGTCGAGCGGGTCATCTAGTCGGACGATCGAGCGACTCGCGAAGTGCGTTCTGGCGCGTCGGTTGGACGAGGCGACGGAGCTCGAGCGAAATTTTTCCAAGTCCCCGCGTCAAGAGTAAACTTTTTTCCTGGCTGTTTTCGCACGATTCTAAATGTTAGATCCCTGTATAATACCGCGTTTAATGCAGTTTTTCGAAGTTTCAACGCTCTCGGATGAGTATTTTTCGAGAAAAATCGAAATAACCCTCGAGCGGGTCATCTAGTCGGACGACCGAGCGTCTCGCGAAGTGCGTTCTGGCGCGTCGGTTGGACGAGGCGACGGAGCTCGAGCGAAATTTTACCAAGTCCCCGCGTCAAGAGTAAACTTTTTTCCTGGCTGTTTCGCACGATTCTAAACGTTAGATCCCTCTATAATACCGCGTTTAATGCAGTTTTTCGAAGTTTCAACGCTCTCGGATGAGTATTTTTCGAGAAAAATCGAAATAACCCTCGAGCGGGTCATCTAGTCGGACGATCGAGCGACTCGCGAAGAGCGTTCTGGCGCGTCGGTTGGACGAAGCGACGGAGCTCGAGCGAAAATTTTCCAAGTCCCAGCGTCAAGAGTAAACTTTTTTCCTGGCTGTTTCGGACGATTCTAAATGTTAGATCCCCGTATAATACCGCGTTTAATGCAGTTTTTCGAAGTTTCAACGCTCTCGGATGAGTATTTTTCGAGAAAAATCGAAATAACCCTCGAGCGGGTCATCTAGTCGGACGATCGAGCGACTCGCGAAGAGCGTTCTGGCGCGTCGGTTGGACGAAGCGACGGAGCTCGAGCGAAAATTTTCCAAGTCCCAGCGTCAAGAGTAAACTTTTTTCCTGGCTGTTTCGGACGATTCTAAATGTTAGATCCCCGTATAATACCGCGTTTAATGCAGTTTTTCGAAGTTTCAACGCTCTCGGATGAGTATTTTTCGAGAAAAATCGAAATAACCGTCGAGCGGGTCATCTAGTCGGACGACCGAGCGTCTCGCGAAGGGCGTTCTGGCGCGTCGGTTGGACGAAGCGACGGAGCTCGAGCGAAATTTTTCCAAGTCCCCGCGTCAAGAGTAAACTTTTTTCCTGGCTGTTTCGCACGATTCTAAATGTTAGATCCCTGTATAATACCGCGTTTAATGCAGTTTTACGAAGTTTCAACGCTCTCGGATGAGTATTTTTCGAGAAAAATCGAAATAACCCTCGAGCGGGTCATCTAGTCGGACGACCGAGCGTCTCGCGAAGTGCGTTCTGGCGCGTCGGTTGGACGAGGCGACGGAGCTCGAGCGAAATTTTACCAAGTCCCCGCGTCAAGAGTAAACTTTTTTCCTGGCTGTTTCGCACGATTCTAAATGTTAGATCCCTGTATAATACCGCGTTTAATGCAGTTTTACGAAGTTTCAACGCTCTCGGATGAGTATTTTTCGAGAAAAATCGAAATAACCCTCGAGCGGGTCATCTAGTCGGACGACCGAGCGTCTCGCGAAGTGCGTTCTGGCGCGTCGGTTGGACGAGGCGACGGAGCTCGAGCGAAATTTTACCAAGTCCCCGCGTCAAGAGTAAACTTTTTTCCTGGCTGTTTCGCACGATTCTAAACGTTAGATCCCTCTATAATACCGCGTTTAATGCAGTTTTTCGAAGTTTCAACGCTCTCGGATGAGTATTTTTCGAGAAAAATCGAAATAACCGTCGAGCGGGTCATCTAGTCGGAAGATCGAGCGACTCGCGACGTGGGTTCTGGCGCGTCGGTTGGACGAGGCTACGGAGCTCGAGCGAAAATTTTCCAAGTCCCCGCGTCAAGAGTAAACTTTTTTCCTGGCTGTTTCGCACGATTCTAAATGTTAGATCCCTGTATAATACCGCGTTTAATGCAGTTTTACGAAGTTTCAACGCTCTCGGATGAGTATTTTTCGAGAAAAATCGAAATAACCGTCGAGCGGGTCATCTAGTCGGACGATCGAGCGACTCGCGAAGTGCGTTCTGGCGCGTCGGTTGGACGAGGCGACGGAGCTCGAGCGAAATTTTTCCAAGTCCCCGCGTCAAGAGTAAACTTTTTTCCTGGCTGTTTCGCACGATTCTAAATGTTAGATCCCTGTATAATACCGCGTTTAATGCAGTTTTTCGAAGTTTCAACGCTCTCGGATGAGTATTTTTCGAGAAAAATCGAAATAACCCTCGAGCGGGTCATCTAGTCGGACGATCGAGCGACTCGCGAAGAGCGTTCTGGCGCGTCGGTTGGACGAAGCGACGGAGCTCGAGCGAAAATTTTCCAAGTCCCAGCGTCAAGAGTAAACTTTTTTCCTGGCTGTTTCGGACGATTCTAAATGTTAGATCCCCGTATAATACCGCGTTTAATGCAGTTTTTCGAAGTTTCAACGCTCTCGGATGAGTATTTTTCGAGAAAAATCGAAATAACCGTCGAGCGGGTCATCTAGTCGGACGACCGAGCGTCTCGCGAAGGGCGTTCTGGCGCGTCGGTTGGACGAAGCGACGGAGCTCGAGCGAAATTTTTCCAAGTCCCCGCGTCAAGAGTAAACTTTTTTCCTGGCTGTTTCGCACGATTCTAAATGTTAGATCCCTGTATAATACCGCGTTTAATGCAGTTTTACGAAGTTTCAACGCTCTCGGATGAGTATTTTTCGAGAAAAATCGAAATAACCCTCCAGCGGGTCATCTAGTCGGACGACCGAGCGTCTCGCGAAGTGCGTTCTGGCGCGTCGGTTGGACGAGGCGACGGAGCTCGAGCGAAATTTTACCAAGTCCCCGCGTCAAGAGTAAACTTTTTTCCTGGCTGTTTCGCACGATTCTAAATGTTAGATCCCTGTATAATACCGCGTTTAATGCAGTTTTACGAAGTTTCAACGCTCTCGGATGAGTATTTTTCGAGAAAAATCGAAATAACCCTCGAGCGGGTCATCTAGTCGGACGACCGAGCGTCTCGCGAAGTGCGTTCTGGCGCGTCGGTTGGACGAGGCGACGGAGCTCGAGCGAAATTTTACCAAGTCCCCGCGTCAAGAGTAAACTTTTTTCCTGGCTGTTTCGCACGATTCTAAACGTTAGAGTCCCTCTATAATACCGCGTTTAATGCAGTTTTTCGAAGTTTCAACGCTCTCGGATGAGTATTTTTCGAGAAAAATCGAAATAACCGTCGAGCGGGTCATCTAGTCGGAAGATCGAGCGACTCGCGACGTGGGTTCTGGCGCGTCGGTTGGACGAGGCTACGGAGCTCGAGCGAAAATTTTCCAAGTCCCCGCGTCAAGAGTAAACTTTTTTCCTGGCTGTTTCGCACGATTCTAAATGTTAGATCCCTGTATAATACTGCGTTTAATGCAGTTTTACGAAGTTTCAACGCTCTCGGATGAGTATTTTTCGAGAAAAATCGAAATAACCGTCGAGCGGGTCATCTAGTCGAACGATCGAGCGACTCGCGAGGAGCGTTCTGGCGCGTCGGTTGGACGAAGCGACGGAGGTCGAGCGAAATTTTTCCAAGTCCCCGCGTCAAGAGTAAACTTTTTTCCTGGCTGTTTCGCACGATTCTAAATGTTAGATCCCTGTATAATACCGCGTTTAATGCAGTTTTACGAAGTTTCAACGCACTCGGATGAGTATTTTTCGAGAAAAATCGAAATAACCGTCGAGCGGGTCATCTAGTCGGACGACCGAGCGTCTCGCGAAGGGCGTTCTGGCGCGTCGGTTGGACGAGGCGACGGAGCTCGAGCGAAATTTTACCAAGTCCCCGCGTCAAGAGTAAACTTTTTTCCTGGCTGTTTCGCACGATTCTAAACGTTAGATCCCTCTATAATACCGCGTTTAATGCAGTTTTTCGAAGTTTCAACGCTCTCGGATGAGTATTTTTCGAGAAAAATCGAAATAACCGTCGAGCGGGTCATCTAGTCGGAAGATCGAGCGACTCGCGACGTGGGTTCTGGCGCGTCGGTTGGACGAGGCTACGGAGCTCGAGCGAAAATTTTCCAAGTCCCCGCGTCAAGAGTAAACTTTTTTCCTGGCTGTTTCGCACGATTCTAAATGTTAGATCCCTGTATAATACTGCGTTTAATGCAGTTTTACGAAGTTTCAACGCTCTCGGATGAGTATTTTTCGAGAAAAATCGAAATAACCGTCGAGCGGGTCATCTAGTCGAACGATCGAGCGACTCGCGAGGAGCGTTCTGGCGCGTCGGTTGGACGAAGCGACGGAGGTCGAGCGAAATTTTTCCAAGTCCCCGCGTCAAGAGTAAACTTTTTTCCTGGCTGTTTCGCACGATTCTAAATGTTAGATCCCCGTATAATACCGCGTTTAATGCAGTTTTTCGAAGTTTTCAACGCTCTCGGATGAGTATTTTTCGAGAAAAATCGAAATAACCGTCGAGCGGGTCATCTAGTCGGACGACCGAGCGTCTCGCGAAGGGCGTTCTGGCGCGTCGGTTGGACGAAGCGACGGAGCTCGAGCGAAATTTTTCCAAGTCCCCGCGTCAAGAGTAAACTTTTTTCCTGGCTGTTTCGCACGATTCTAAATGTTAGATCCCTGTATAATACCGCGTTTAATGCAGTTTTACGAAGTTTCAACGCTCTCGGATGAGTATTTTTCGAGAAAAATCGAAATAACCCTCGAGCGGGTCATCTAGTCGGACGACCGAGCGTCTCGCGAAGTGCGTTCTGGCGCGTCGGTTGGACGAGGCGACGGAGCTCGAGCGAAATTTTACCAAGTCCCCGCGTCAAGAGTAAACTTTTTTCCTGGCTGTTTCGCACGATTCTAAATGTTAGATCCCTGTATAATACCGCGTTTAATGCAGTTTTTCGAAGTTTCAACGCTCTCGGATGAGTATTTTTCGAGAAAAATCGAAATAACCGTCGAGCGGGTCATCTAGTCGGACGACCGAGCGTCTCGCGAAGGGCGTTCTGGCGCGTCGGTTGGACGAAGCGACGGAGCTCGAGCGAAATTTTTCCAAGTCCCCGCGTCAAGAGTAAACTTTTTTCCTGGCTGTTTCGCACGATTCTAAATGTTAGATCCCTGTATAATACCGCGTTTAATGCAGTTTTACGAAGTTTCAACGCTCTCGGATGAGTATTTTTCGAGAAAAATCGAAATAACCCTCCAGCGGGTCATCTAGTCGGACGACCGAGCGTCTCGCGAAGTGCGTTCTGGCGCGTCGGTTGGACGAGGCGACGGAGCTCGAGCGAAATTTTACCAAGTCCCCGCGTCAAGAGAAAACTTTTTTCCTGGCTGTTTCGCACGATTCTAAATGTTAGATCCCTGTATAATACCGCGTTTAATGCAGTTTTACGAAGTTTCAACGCTCTCGGATGAGTATTTTTCGAGAAAAATCGAAATAACCCTCGAGCGGGTCATCTAGTCGGACGACCGAGCGTCTCGCGAAGTGCGTTCTGGCGCGTCGGTTGGACGAGGCGACGGAGCTCGAGCGAAATTTTACCAAGTCCCCGCGTCAAGAGTAAACTTTTTTCCTGGCTGTTTCGCACGATTCTAAACGTTAGATCCCTCTATAATACCGCGTTTAATGCAGTTTTTCGAAGTTTCAACGCACTCGGATGAGTATTTTTCGAGAAAAATCGAAATAACCGTCGAGCGGGTCATCTAGTCGGAAGATCGAGCGACTCGCGACGTGGGTTCTGGCGCGTCGGTTGGACGAGGCTACGGAGCTCGAGCGAAAATTTTCCAAGTCCCCGCGTCAAGAGTAAACTTTTTTCCTGGCTGTTTCGCACGATTCTAAACGTTAGATCCCTCTATAATACTGCGTTTAATGCAGTTTTACGAAGTTTCAACGCTCTCGGATGAGTATTTTTCGAGAAAAATCGAAATAACCGTCGAGCGGGTCATCTAGTCGAACGATCGAGCGACTCGCGAGGAGCGTTCTGGCGCGTCGGTTGGACGAAGCGACGGAGCTCGAGCGAAATTTTTCCAAGTCCCCGCGTCAAGAGTAAACTTTTTTCCTGGCTGTTTCGCACGATTCTAAATGTTAGATCCCTGTATAATACCGCGTTTAATGCAGTTTTACGAAGTTTCAACGCACTCGGATGAGTATTTTTCGAGAAAAATCGAAATAACCGTCGAGCGGGTCATCTAGTCGGACGACCGAGCGTCTCGCGAAGGGCGTTCTGGCGCGTCGGTTGGACGAGGCGACGGAGCTCGAGCGAAATTTTACCAAGTCCCCGCGTCAAGAGTAAACTTTTTTCCTGGCTGTTTCGCACGATTCTAAACGTTAGATCCCTCTATAATACCGCGTTTAATGCAGTTTTTCGAAGTTTCAACGCTCTCGGATGAGTATTTTTCGAGAAAAATCGAAATAACCGTCGAGCGGGTCATCTAGTCGGAAGATCGAGCGACTCGCGACGTGGGTTCTGGCGCGTCGGTTGGACGAGGCTACGGAGCTCGAGCGAAAATTTTCCAAGTCCCCGCGTCAAGAGTAAACTTTTTTCCTGGCTGTTTCGCACGATTCTAAATGTTAGATCCCTGTATAATACTGCGTTTAATGCAGTTTTACGAAGTTTCAACGCTCTCGGATGAGTATTTTTCGAGAAAAATCGAAATAACCGTCGAGCGGGTCATCTAGTCGAACGATCGAGCGACTCGCGAGGAGCGTTCTGGCGCGTCGGTTGGACGAAGCGACGGAGGTCGAGCGAAATTTTTCCAAGTCCCCGCGTCAAGAGTAAACTTTTTTCCTGGCTGTTTCGCACGATTCTAAATGTTAGATCCCTGTATAATACCGCGTTTAATGCAGTTTTACGAAGTTTCAACGCACTCGGATGAGTATTTTTCGAGAAAAATCGAAATAACCGTCGAGCGGGTCATCTAGTCGGACGACCGAGCGTCTCGCGAAGGGCGTTCTGGCGCGTCGGTTGGACGAGGCGACGGAGCTCGAGCGAAATTTTACCAAGTCCCCGCGTCAAGAGTAAACTTTTTTCCTGGCTGTTTCGCACGATTCTAAACGTTAGATCCCTCTATAATACCGCGTTTAATGCAGTTTTTCGAAGTTTCAACGCTCTCGGATGAGTATTTTTCGAGAAAAATCGAAATAACCCTCGAGCGGGTCATCTAGTCGGACGATCGAGCGACTCGCGAAGAGCGTTCTGGCGCGTCGGTTGGACGAAGCGACGGAGCTCGAGCGAAAATTTTCCAAGTCCCAGCGTCAAGAGTAAACTTTTTTCCTGGCTGTTTCGGACGATTCTAAATGTTAGATCCCCGTATAATACCGCGTTTAATGCAGTTTTTCGAAGTTTCAACGCTCTCGGATGAGTATTTTTCGAGAAAAATCGAAATAACCGTCGAGCGGGTCATCTAGTCGGACGACCGAGCGTCTCGCGAAGGGCGTTCTGGCGCGTCGGTTGGACGAAGCGACGGAGCTCGAGCGAAATTTTTCCAAGTCCCCGCGTCAAGAGTAAACTTTTTTCCTGGCTGTTTCGCACGATTCTAAATGTTAGATCCCTGTATAATACCGCGTTTAATGCAGTTTTACGAAGTTTCAACGCTCTCGGATGAGTATTTTTCGAGAAAAATCGAAATAACCCTCCAGCGGGTCATCTAGTCGGACGACCGAGCGTCTCGCGAAGTGCGTTCTGGCGCGTCGGTTGGACGAGGCGACGGAGCTCGAGCGAAATTTTACCAAGTCCCCGCGTCAAGAGTAAACTTTTTTCCTGGCTGTTTCGCACGATTCTAAATGTTAGATCCCTGTATAATACCGCGTTTAATGCAGTTTTACGAAGTTTCAACGCTCTCGGATGAGTATTTTTCGAGAAAAATCGAAATAACCCTCGAGCGGGTCATCTAGTCGGACGACCGAGCGTCTCGCGAAGTGCGTTCTGGCGCGTCGGTTGGACGAGGCGACGGAGCTCGAGCGAAATTTTACCAAGTCCCCGCGTCAAGAGTAAACTTTTTTCCTGGCTGTTTCGCACGATTCTAAACGTTAGATCCCTCTATAATACCGCGTTTAATGCAGTTTTTCGAAGTTTCAACGCTCTCGGATGAGTATTTTTCGAGAAAAATCGAAATAACCGTCGAGCGGGTCATCTAGTCGGAAGATCGAGCGACTCGCGACGTGGGTTCTGGCGCGTCGGTTGGACGAGGCTACGGAGCTCGAGCGAAAATTTTCCAAGTCCCCGCGTCAAGAGTAAACTTTTTTCCTGGCTGTTTCGCACGATTCTAAATGTTAGATCCCTGTATAATACTGCGTTTAATGCAGTTTTACGAAGTTTCAACGCTCTCGGATGAGTATTTTTCGAGAAAAATCGAAATAACCGTCGAGCGGGTCATCTAGTCGAACGATCGAGCGACTCGCGAGGAGCGTTCTGGCGCGTCGGTTGGACGAAGCGACGGAGGTCGAGCGAAATTTTTCCAAGTCCCCGCGTCAAGAGTAAACTTTTTTCCTGGCTGTTTCGCACGATTCTAAATGTTAGATCCCTGTATAATACCGCGTTTAATGCAGTTTTACGAAGTTTCAACGCACTCGGATGAGTATTTTTCGAGAAAAATCGAAATAACCGTCGAGCGGGTCATCTAGTCGGACGACCGAGCGTCTCGCGAAGGGCGTTCTGGCGCGTCGGTTGGACGAGGCGACGGAGCTCGAGCGAAATTTTACCAAGTCCCCGCGTCAAGAGTAAACTTTTTTCCTGGCTGTTTCGCACGATTCTAAACGTTAGATCCCTCTATAATACCGCGTTTAATGCAGTTTTTCGAAGTTTCAACGCTCTCGGATGAGTATTTTTCGAGAAAAATCGAAATAACCGTCGAGCGGGTCATCTAGTCGGAAGATCGAGCGACTCGCGACGTGGGTTCTGGCGCGTCGGTTGGACGAGGCTACGGAGCTCGAGCGAAAATTTTCCAAGTCCCCGCGTCAAGAGTAAACTTTTTTCCTGGCTGTTTCGCACGATTCTAAATGTTAGATCCCTGTATAATACTGCGTTTAATGCAGTTTTACGAAGTTTCAACGCTCTCGGATGAGTATTTTTCGAGAAAAATCGAAATAACCGTCGAGCGGGTCATCTAGTCGAACGATCGAGCGACTCGCGAGGAGCGTTCTGGCGCGTCGGTTGGACGAAGCGACGGAGGTCGAGCGAAATTTTTCCAAGTCCCCGCGTCAAGAGTAAACTTTTTTCCTGGCTGTTTCGCACGATTCTAAATGTTAGATCCCTGTATAATACCGCGTTTAATGCAGTTTTACGAAGTTTCAACGCACTCGGATGAGTATTTTTCGAGAAAAATCGAAATAACCGTCGAGCGGGTCATCTAGTCGGACGACCGAGCGTCTCGCGAAGGGCGTTCTGGCGCGTCGGTTGGACGAGGCGACGGAGCTCGAGCGAAATTTTACCAAGTCCCCGCGTCAAGAGTAAACTTTTTTCCTGGCTGTTTCGCACGATTCTAAACGTTAGATCCCTCTATAATACCGCGTTTAATGCAGTTTTTCGAAGTTTCAACGCTCTCGGATGAGTATTTTTCGAGAAAAATCGAAATAACCCTCGAGCGGGTCATCTAGTCGGACGATCGAGCGACTCGCGAAGAGCGTTCTGGCGCGTCGGTTGGACGAAGCGACGGAGCTCGAGCGAAAATTTTCCAAGTCCCAGCGTCAAGAGTAAACTTTTTTCCTGGCTGTTTCGGACGATTCTAAATGTTAGATCCCCGTATAATACCGCGTTTAATGCAGTTTTTCGAAGTTTCAACGCTCTCGGATGAGTATTTTTCGAGAAAAATCGAAATAACCGTCGAGCGGGTCATCTAGTCGGACGACCGAGCGTCTCGCGAAGGGCGTTCTGGCGCGTCGGTTGGACGAAGCGACGGAGCTCGAGCGAAATTTTTCCAAGTCCCCGCGTCAAGAGTAAACTTTTTTCCTGGCTGTTTCGCACGATTCTAAATGTTAGATCCCTGTATAATACCGCGTTTAATGCAGTTTTACGAAGTTTCAACGCTCTCGGATGAGTATTTTTCGAGAAAAATCGAAATAACCCTCGAGCGGGTCATCTAGTCGGACGACCGAGCGTCTCGCGAAGTGCGTTCTGGCGCGTCGGTTGGACGAGGCGACGGAGCTCGAGCGAAATTTTACCAAGTCCCCGCGTCAAGAGTAAACTTTTTTCCTGGCTGTTTCGCACGATTCTAAATGTTAGATCCCTGTATAATACCGCGTTTAATGCAGTTTTACGAAGTTTCAACGCTCTCGGATGAGTATTTTTCGAGAAAAATCGAAATAACCCTCGAGCGGGTCATCTAGTCGGACGACCGAGCGTCTCGCGAAGTGCGTTCTGGCGCGTCGGTTGGACGAGGCGACGGAGCTCGAGCGAAATTTTACCAAGTCCCCGCGTCAAGAGTAAACTTTTTTCCTGGCTGTTTCGCACGATTCTAAATGTTAGATCCCTGTATAATACCGCGTTTAATGCAGTTTTACGAAGTTTCAACGCTCTCGGATGAGTATTTTTCGAGAAAAATCGAAATAACCCTCGAGCGGGTCATCTAGTCGGACGACCGAGCGTCTCGCGAAGTGCGTTCTGGCGCGTCGGTTGGACGAGGCGACGGAGCTCGAGCGAAATTTTACCAAGTCCCCGCGTCAAGAGTAAACTTTTTTCCTGGCTGTTTCGCACGATTCTAAATGTTAGATCCCTGTATAATACCGCGTTTAATGCAGTTTTACGAAGTTTCAACGCTCTCGGATGAGTATTTTTCGAGAAAAATCGAAATAACCCTCGAGCGGGTCATCTAGTCGGACGACCGAGCGTCTCGCGAAGTGCGTTCTGGCGCGTCGGTTGGACGAGGCGACGGAGCTCGAGCGAAATTTTACCAAGTCCCCGCGTCAAGAGTAAACTTTTTTCCTGGCTGTTTCGCACGATTCTAAACGTTAGATCCCTCTATAATACCGCGTTTAATGCAGTTTTTCGAAGTTTCAACGCTCTCGGATGAGTATTTTTCGAGAAAAATCGAAATAACCGTCGAGCGGGTCATCTAGTCGGACGATCGAGCGACTCGCGAAGTGGGTTCTGGCGCGTCGGTTGGACGAGGCTACGGAGCTCGAGCGAAAATTTTCCAAGTCCCCGCGTCAAGAGTAAACTTTTTTCCTGGCTGTTTCGGACGATTCTAAATGTTAGATCCCTGTATAATACTGCGTTTAATGCAGTTTTACGAAGTTTCAACGCTCTCGGATGAGTATTTTTCGAGAAAAATCGAAATAACCCTCGAGCGGGTCATCTAGTCGGACGACCGAGCGTCTCGCGAAGTGCGTTCTGGCGCGTCGGTTGGACGAGGCGACGGAGCTCGAGCGAAATTTTACCAAGTCCCCGCGTCAAGAGTAAACTTTTTTCCTGGCTGTTTCGCACGATTCTAAACGTTAGATCCCTCTATAATACCGCGTTTAATGCAGTTTTTCGAAGTTTCAACGCTCTCGGATGAGTATTTTTCGAGAAAAATCGAAATAACCGTCGAGCGGGTCATCTAGTCGGACGATCGAGCGACTCGCGAAGTGGGTTCTGGCGCGTCGGTTGGACGAGGCTACGGAGCTCGAGCGAAAATTTTCCAAGTCCCCGCGTCAAGAGTAAACTTTTTTCCTGGCTGTTTCGGACGATTCTAAATGTTAGATCCCTGTATAATACTGCGTTTAATGCAGTTTTACGAAGTTTCAACGCTCTCGGATGAGTATTTTTCGAGAAAAATCGAAATAACCCTCGAGCGGGTCATCTAGTCGGACGACCGAGCGTCTCGCGAAGTGCGTTCTGGCGCGTCGGTTGGACGAGGCGACGGAGCTCGAGCGAAATTTTACCAAGTCCCCGCGTCAAGAGTAAACTTTTTTCCTGGCTGTTTCGCACGATTCTAAACGTTAGATCCCTCTATAATACCGCGTTTAATGCAGTTTTTCGAAGTTTCAACGCTCTCGGATGAGTATTTTTCGAGAAAAATCGAAATAACCGTCGAGCGGGTCATCTAGTCGGACGATCGAGCGACTCGCGAAGTGGGTTCTGGCGCGTCGGTTGGACGAGGCTACGGAGCTCGAGCGAAAATTTTCCAAGTCCCCGCGTCAAGAGTAAACTTTTTTCCTGGCTGTTTCGGACGATTCTAAATGTTAGATCCCTGTATAATACTGCGTTTAATGCAGTTTTACGAAGTTTCAACGCTCTCGGATGAGTATTTTTCGAGAAAAATCGAAATAACCCTCGAGCGGGTCATCTAGTCGGACGATCGAGCGACTCGCGAAGAGCGTTCTGGCGCGTCGGTTGGACGAAGCGACGGAGCTCGAGCGAAAATTTTCCAAGTCCCCGCGTCAAGAGTAAACTTTTTTCCTGGCTGTTTCGCACGATTCTAAATGTTAGATCCCTGTATAATACCGCGTTTAATGCAGTTTTACGAAGTTTCAACGCTCTCGGATCAGTATTTTTCGAGAAAAATTGAAATAATGTACGGAGTTACAAGTCATCGTGTACTTATTTGCGTTTTGAAAAAACCGCGGGTAAACGGCGGGAGTTAATTTTGGTCTGTACTATTAGGGTGATACTTCCTGAACATGTTTGCGCTCGGCAGAAGTGGATTAACGAAATTCCCACACCCTATTTTTTATTTTTTCTTAGAAACCGATCAAGAGTAAACTTTTTTCCTGGCTGTTTCGGACGATTCTAAATGTTAGATCCCTGTATAATACCGCGTTTAATGCAGTTTTACGAAGTTTGAACGCTCTCGGATCAGTATTTTTCGAGAAAAATTGAAATAATGTACGGAGTTACAAGTCATCGTGTACTTATTTGCGTTTTGAAAAAACCGCGGGTAAACGGCGGGAGTTAATTTTGGTCTGTACTATTAGGGTGATACTTCCTGAACATGTTTGCGCTCGGCAGAAGTGGATTAACGAGATTCCCTCTGTCCCTACTTTTTTTTTTCTTAGAAACCGATTTGGTGGATTTGCGAGAGTATCAGGATGCCGGTTGGGCACGCTTTGTATGCTTTAAAATAACAAATTATTATGTGAATTAATGCAATATGTCAAATATTGTTTTATTTGTATCTTAGAATTAGTTTAAAAAATTAATTCTTTAATTTTTACGTTTAAATCGAATGAATTATTTACAGATATAATGCGAATGCCGGTAATTTGTTTTGTTACTGGAGTTACATTGTTAAAATAATGTAAAATGCATCTGCCGTCTGATTCAATATGACGCAGTAAGTAAGAAAAATATGCTGCGAAAATTCTGGCAATATGCTTCTAGAACTCTGGCTATACGCCGGTAGAATTGGAGGCAATACGCCTCCAAAACTGTGGCAATACGCCGCTATAATGAGAGGCAATACGCCGCTGGAAGCGAAGGCAATACGCCGCCAGAATGAGAGGCAATACGCCGCTGGAAGCGAAAGCAATACGCCGCCAGAATGAGAGGCAATACGCCGCTGGAAGCGAAAGCAATACGCCGCTGGAAGCGAAAGCAATACGCCGCTGGAAGCGAAAGCAATACGCCGCCAGAATGAGAGGCAATACGCCGCTGGAAGCGAAA
>CAKAJA020000326.1:22500-27500 GCA_916610235.2 Lasioglossum morio | reverse complement strand
CAAGAACTTTGCCCACTACGGATAGCAGGCAAATCGGTCGATAGGACTTCACCTCCGTTTCTGGTTTGTCGGGACCCTTCAGAATAGTTCTGATGGAACCGACTTTCCATCTGGAGGGGAAGACCCCATACTCAAGACAACTATTATAGAGTCGGAGTAACTCGGCTCGGAGTATTCCAGCGGAGGCTTTTAATACTTCCGGCTCTATTCGATCCAGGCCCGGGCACTTACGTCGCTTCAGTCTTTTCACTGCCTCTTCAAGCTCCCAACGAGTGAAGGCTCGATCGTCCTCAGTCGTCGGCTCGGTAGCAGATTCAAGTCTAAGCTGCGCTTGCTCAGGAGTGTCGCTCACAGACGTATCGTCCGGAACTAACGACTCCAGCAGCGCTGACGCAGTGGATTCCCAGTCCATCGTGTGTCCATCAGAAGTCTGAATGTTTGAAACCGCTGTCTCAACATTCAGCTTCTGTCTTGAGATCTTGTAAACAAGACCCCAAGGCTCTTTGTTCCCTTGCTCAGTAACAAAGTCTTTCCAACTCTGATACCTCGCAACTCTCACGGCCGCCGAGTATGCCTTTCTCTGCACGAGATACTCAGCTTTTCGGTCAGCTCTCTCATCCTCCGATAGTCTCGGGTTCTGTGAAGCTCGTCTACATCTGTAGACTCGCTTCTTCTGTCTCGTCAACTCTGGTGTCCACCAAGGGACTGACTTGGAGTGCCACCGCTTGGTCCGCATGGAGGACTCGCACGCTTGGACAATCGATTCCTCGAATTCCTGTGCTAGTTGTTCAACCTCCTCGCGACAGCTCGGTCGGAGGGTTAATCTCTCCTTGCTTTCCAGCAGCGCTCGCTCGAATCTCTCGGAGTTCGCACTATCCAGGTGGAACCGCCCATCGTGGTGCCGGTTTCCATCCGTGGCTGAGAACTCCAACGAAAAACGTATGACTCTGTGGTCACTAGATGTTAAGTCCCGCTGGACTTTCCATCCTCGCACTTTGTCTGACATGTCAGGTGTCGCAAATGTGACATCTATAAAGGACTCTCCGACGGGTCCGGAGTACGTGGGCATACTACCGGCCTCGTTCAAAACAACCAAGCCGTGCCGGGCCACAAACTCTTCGAGTTTTCGGCCTCTCGCGTCAGTCACCATACTGCCCCAAAGAGCAGATTTACTGTTGACGTCCGCTGCGATCACGACTTTGTTGTGACTCAATGCCGCAAGCACTCTCTCCAGTCGGGCCAGACTTGGTTCAATCTCTTCAGAGCATTGAAAGTACTGGCTGACCAGGTAGAACTCACCGAAATTGCCCTTAACGCACGCACAGGAGAGATGTGTGTCGCAAAGATGTGAAATCTTGACAACGGTTAGGTCTCGGTTGGTGACAGCGATAGCTGCCATCGGTCGATCCCCTTCCGCTATCAACTTCGTAGTCCGTTCCAGCCCAGGCATTTTGCCTTCCCAGCTGTACGGCTCTTGCGCTAGTAACACATCGACTCCATGCGCATGCAGCAAAGATCTGATTTCATCGGTTACGATCCGAGCTCGCCGCATATTATGCTGCACGATTCGAATCGGCCTCTGAGATCGTTGTCTATCTCCGGTGCGCTCAGCCATAGTTGGTTCGAGCGACTACTTGCTGTAACGCGACCTGGTAGGAAGCGCACAGCTTGTCTCGGGATCTGTGGCCATAAGGCTTACCACGCTCCTTGCAATTCGAGCAGACCGGCTGTCCACTCTTCTTGCTGCAGGTGGCGAAGGTGTGACCCTTCTCAGCGCAGTGACCACAGATGTCGTCTTTGTGCTTGCATCGTTTAGCCGTGTGGCCAAACTTCTGGCACTTGAAGCACCGCGTGACCGTGACATAGTCCTGTACACGACAAGCTGACCAGCCAAGGTACACGCGTGCTACCCCACTTTTCAGCCGCTGGCGAACCTGCGGACTGACATCGATGACCCAGTTGGTCGCCTCCCTGCCCTTAGGACCAGCTTGGTAGCTGACCTTCAGGTTAGAGGTAAACTCTTTCTGAGTCATATCGGAGAGGTTTTGCTTCCACAGATTGGAAGCAACCTCTTCTCTTGCCATCTTCTTCGGAACATCGTACACAATGAGTGACGGGTTCCGTTTGGACGGCATAGAGACCGAAAGTCCTTTCTCTTTCAGTCCCTTACTCCCCGTGAAGACTTGAAGATCTTCTTTGCGCTCGGTCTCGACTACGATGCCACCGGAGTGGATGAGTCGTACTGACCTCACGCGGATCTTCTCCTTCGCAGGTTTCACGACAGAGAGAACAGTCCGCTTAGTCGCTTCGCTGCTCTGCTCCGTGCCCTTCGGCGGAAAAATCCTTACCACGTGCTGTGGTGGCTTAACCGCGTCCGGGGGGACTTTACTACACTCGACCCTAACCGCATCGGCGTAGGTCGAGTGGGCGCGCTTACCAGCTTGACTGGTCGCAGACCGCGGGGCAGTCTTTGACGCAGTCACTGCACTCGGTGCAGACGGTCTAGCTGTATCTGCCCTGACCGCTGCCAGCTGTCCTTCGAGGAAACTATTCCGCTGAATAAGTTCCTGGACGAGCTGATTGAGTGCATTCGCACTTTGCATAATCGTGGCCGCAGCTTCTTTGGAGACACCCTGGGTGCTACTCCGTTTAGCTATGGTCTCGACTTGCTCAAAGGCTTCGTCTCTGATGAGATCGAGAGGCCGTACTCTGGGCCCGGGAACCGCCTCCACCGGTTTCCCTCCCAGTCGCTTACGCTCTGCTTCGGCTGGTGCCACCTTGGCGGAGCGTTTGTCCTTTTTGGCAGAAGAAGCCTTCACGGCTTTCTTCTTGCCCGAATGGATATCGTGGCTCTTTGAGGTACCCTCGCCGAGCGCTTCGCCATTCCCAGAGACAAGGTTCGCACCTTGCCCCTGCTTCTTCTTCGAACTTCCCTCGGACGGGGGAGAGTTCTTCGTCTCTTTGCAAGAGCAAGTCTTGCACGGCGCTTTCACGACCGGTACAAGATTCTTACTCTTGCTCTTCTTTGGTGCATCGCACCTTTCGAGGGTCACGCTAGGCTGGCTCAGGAGCACATCCTCGGTCCTCTCGACTTTGACGGACACTGGTGTAGGTACGCTAATTTCAGCCAACCCTACCCCAGCTGCGGCGGCTTCATGCTTGGCTTCGCCTTGCACTGGTCCCGACGACTTGACTCTCTGTTTTTGATTTCGAGTTTCCATGAAATTTTTGCGTTCAATTCATCCTGGCACGGCACCAGCCTCACTGGACCCTCAAAATGGAACCTGCCTCCGGCAGGTTAGTGCGTCGCCCAGGATATAGTCCGCGGATGTCGGTGGCCTACCAGTAGTCTGTTCAACCACCTACCGCTTCCTCACCCCAGAAGGACCACATCGCCGGAGCTATTGATCCTTCCGAGCCGATTGACTAGGCATAGGGTTATTTTCTCGCCTAGCCGCCCATCTAGTCGAAGCGGAGGCCAAAGGTACGTGTTGGGGACGTCACACCCGCAGGAGTGGGCCCCCTCAGATCCCAGGATCCCCTTTTCCGACGACAAGGGTCGCCACGCACGGCAAACACGTGGGAGACGTGGACTTAGAGTGGTTGTCTCCTCCACTCCACTACACTTCGTTTAGTTTCACAGACTCCGAAGAGCCTGCCATCCAGCGGGACCGCGTGGAGGCGCAAGTGTAGCTAGAGCACCGGGTGCTCCTTTACAGAGGCCGAGCTCTCCGGGGAATGTGAGCCCATCCCTTAGCGAGTCTTCACGACAGCGAACACGATAAGTTCTAGAAGCGTGTTGCTTACAGAAACCCGGCGACGAAATGGCGGTCACACAGATTAGCGGGGACACGCTGACGACGGGGATACTTCAACCCGATCATGTGCAACGTGCTCGTCCCGCATCGTGCCGTGCGCCGCTCCGATGTTCATTCGCCTAAGTACTGTCGGCGTGTTGCTTTTGAAACCAGGCGACAGAATGGCGGTCGCACAGATTAGCGAGGACACGTTGACGACGGGGATGCTTCAACCCGATCATGTGCAACGTGCTCTTCCCGCATCGTGCTGTGCGCCGCTCCGCTGTCCATCCACCTAAGTTCCAGCAGCGTGTTGCTTTCAGAACCAGGCGACAGAATGGCAGTCACCCAGATTAACGAGGACGCGTCGACGACGGGGATACTTCAACCCGATCCTGTGCGACGTGCTCTTCCCGTATCGTGCTGTGTGCTGCTCCGCTGTCCGCCCGCCTAAGTTCAAGAAGCCTCTCTTCTAAGAACCGTAGCGGCGTATTGCTTTCGAAAACGGGAAAAACACAAAACAGATAAATCTGTATGAATCCTCCCGCTTCTTCTATTGAATACTAAGATGCTAATGCATCGCTACGCTGGCACGGCTCGTTCTTAACGTGCCAGCTACGAACCGAGCAAAAGCTGGTCGTTCTCACTTTTCGGTCATCGCCGCAGCACCAGTGCAGCTCAGTGAGTTCATGTTCTGCTTATCGTGGGACCGCCAGAGGCGCCCATTCGACCCACGAGAGACCCAGCAACTGTCCCCGCCAGTAGATAGGGACAGAGGGAATCTCGTTAATCCATTCATGCGCGTCACTAATTAGATGACGAGGCATTTGGCTACCTTAAGAGAGTCATAGTTACTCCCGCCGTTTACCCGCGCTTTTTTGAATTTCTTCACGTTGACATTCAGAGCACTGGGCAGAAATCACATTGCGTCAACACCCGTGGGGGCCATCGCAATGCTTTGTTTTAATTAGACAGTCGGATTCCCCTAGTCCGTGCCAGTTCTGAGCTGAGCGTTGAATGGCGGCCGAAGAGGACGATCGCCGTTCTAGACGAAAGCCTCGCAGCAAGGAAGATCCGCGGGAGGCCAAGGCACGGGACCGAGCTCGGATCCCAGCATTAGTAATAATGTGTTCACCTCGCCCAGGCCCGGCACGTCAGCCAGACCCGCTTCCCGACCAAGCCCGACACGCCCCGCTCCTCAGA
>CAKAJA020000326.1:17500-20000 GCA_916610235.2 Lasioglossum morio | reverse complement strand
AAGAAAACGAAACAACACTACACGACAGAAGAGAAGATAATATATATACAAGAAAACCAATATGCCTTAAGCGCCACACCAAAGTGTCTTAAAACTTCTTTTCTTCGTTTTGCTCGTCGATCGGAAACTCTCGCTAGACGATCTGTGCCGGTTAACTTTAACGTCCGTCGAAAAGAACTTCCGGGGACTGGACGACCGACAAGATCGCGCGGTTCCACACGAATCGACAAAAACGAAGAAAAAGAAAAGACATGGGGCGACCGACAAAGGGGTTAATTCTTTTGTAAATTATCTTTCTCCCTGCGGTGCTGTTCCGTGCGTGAACACAAGTGTGTAATATAACGTGTGTGGTGTGTCTTGTAGTCGTGTGACAATCAATCGTTCGAAAAAGCCTCGCCAATAGAGGAGTATATATATTATAAAAGTTATAATACATATAACCCGGTGGGATTTCTCTTCTCTTACTTTCATCACGGGGGTGCAGAAACGTTGCGCGCACAAACACAAGACGATATCTCTTCTCACATAAAACCAAAGAGACCCATCGAGAGAGCTGGAGAGAAGTTGAATACCGATTCAACGAACGTGGCGATGGAATGGCAATCTTCACAGATTAGCGAGGACACGTCGACGACGGGGAATAATTCCGACCCGATCAAGTACGACGTGCTCATCCCGCACATTGCTGCGCTCGTTGCTCCGCTGTCCATCGAACATCAAAGCGTTCGTAGAAAACGAGAGACCACTGTTTGTGTCTTCTTTTCTTCTCACTCTCTCCCTCGAAGACTCGAAGGTTGTAATATATATGTTTGTCGAAATATCGCTGTGTTGCTTGACACAACGACGACCCTCCGCCATAAGTAGAGTGTTCTCAGAGAAACGCATCCACGCACAGGCATATTCTCTCCCTGGGGCTTATAATATTGCACACGACACACACACTCACACACAAACACACTGTGTGTGCCACAACAGTATTCCTTTTCTCTTTCATATTTTTGTGTGTCCATCTCTGTAGTCTCTTGAGACTCTTTTATATATTTTCTACGCGTCTTTCGTATACGCATCATTTCAGGCGACGTCGGGAGCGCGTTAAATGTTCAAGAGTGATAACGGCTTTCTCTCGCAAGGCGAATCGTTTCTCGCTAGAGAAGGTGAGAGATTTGGAGATCCTAAGTCGAAGCGGTGCCTACGGGCGGTCGTATATAACGACTCACGACACCGTAAAACACTCACGCAAGTTCGAACGTAAGAAATACCAATCCCTACTTCGCTTCTCGTGGAAGAAACTTTGACAAACTCTATCTCTGTTGTCTAAGACGCAATGCGAAATCAGCAATTTTCACCGAACCGCGGCAAACGCCGACGAAACGCCCATCTATCGCTCGTACGTACGCATCTTTGCAACCCGACTCAGAAACGCTCTTTGCGCCCTCCAAATATACTTTTGGAGAGGTAAGCGACGGCGGGGACTTACAAGAGCAACGCAAGCAGTATTTGGTTACGTAAACGACCCTCAGCCAGGCGTGGTCCAGGAATTGTATCCGTGGACCGCAATGTGCGTTCGAAATGTCGATGTTCATGTGTCCTGCAGTTCACACGTTGACGCGCAATTAGCTGCGTTCTTCATCGACCCACGAGCCAAGTGATCCACCGTTCAGGGTAATCGTATATATTTTTGATTTATAATCAATATATGTTATGTCTCTTGTTCTGCGGTTCGTAAAAGAACGCCGATACCTGAAAGCTCCAACCAGCGCGCGAAGGAGATTCAGGCGTCGTTTTAAGAACGACACTGTCGTCGTCCGTAGAAACGGAAAAATAAAACCGTCAGAATACCCGCGAGACTAGCGAGTATCTGACGGCCGGGCGAACAGTACATTGAAAAGCCTATGTAACGTGGAAAACGCGGAGAGGAATTTTATTCTCTGTGAAACGACGGGGATCTCTCGTAGAGAGACACATCCCGGATACTGGATCCAGAGAAACATTTTCCTCTCCTCTATTTTTCTTTTATTCGAAATGTGAGAACGGAGGGACTTCACAGCCGGCTCTGGCAGCGGTCATTCGTCCCAAGCTCACGTGGTGCGCACTATTGGGCCACACGGCACGGAGTAGGGTGTCAGACTCACGACTGCTTTAAAAGCGAGCATCACGAGCCGGTCCTCTCTTCTCGATAAACACATTTCTATAAAATGTTTGGTTGTGTGCACGAGGAAACGAATGCGATTCCGATACAAGCGAACTCACGAATCGGCGGCGTTCCTCTCTGCGGCCGTACACGCGCGATCATCCCCGAAGTTCTTCGTCCCACGCTCGTCTGCGCGCACTATTGGGCCACACAGAGAGTAGGGTGTCATCGTCGGGAAGTCGTGGTGCATAGGCTTTAGTCGGAGCGTCACGCGACCGGTCCTCTCGGAAAAGCACCGTTTATCTTCGGAACGTATTCTTCATAAAATATTTTTTTATTCGATACAACTGGCGGACTCGCGCAGCCGGC
>CAKAJA020000326.1:0-12500 GCA_916610235.2 Lasioglossum morio | reverse complement strand
TTTTAACAATAAATATCAAGTTTCAAAGCTCTACGACCATTATTTATCGAATAAATTGAAAATAATGTTCGGGCGGATAACTTACCACGATCGAACGAGCGAAATTTTTCAAAGTCCCAGCGTCAAGAGTAAACTTTTTTTCTATCGTTAGTAGATTATTATAAATGTTAGATCATTGTATAATAACGCATTTTAACAATAAATATCAAGTTTCAAAGCTCTACGACCATTATTTATCGAATAAATTGAAAATAATGTTCGGGCGGATAACTTACCACGATCGAACGAGCGAAATTTTTCAAAGTCCCAGCGTCAAGAGTAAACTTTTTTCCTGGCTGTTTCGCACGATTCTAAATGTTAGATCCCTGTATAATACCGCGTTTAATGCAGTTTTACGAAGTTTCAACGCTCTCGGATGAGTATTTTTCGAGAAAAATTGATATAACCGTCGAGCGGGTCATCTAGTCGGACGATCGAGCGACTCGCGAAGTGCGTTCTGGCGCGTCGGTTGGACGAGGCGACGGAGCTCGAGCGAAAATTTTCCAAGTCCCCGCGTCAAGAGTAAACTTTTTTCCTGGCTGTTTCGCACGATTCTAAATGTTAGATCCCTGTATAATACCGCGTTTAATGCAGTTTTTCGAAGTTTCAACGCTCTCGGATGAGTATTTTTCGAGAAAAATCGAAATAACCGTCGAGCGGGTCATCTAGTCGAACGATCGAGCGACTCGCGAAGTGCGTTCTGGCGCGTCGATTGGACGAGGCGACGGAGCTCGAGCGAAATTTTTCCAAGTCCCCGCGTCAAGAGTAAACTTTTTTCCTGGCTGTTTCGCACGATTCTAAATGTTAGATCCCTGTATAATACCGCGTTTAATGCAGTTTTTCGAAGTTTCAACGCTCTCGGATGAGTATTTTTCGAGAAAAATCGAAATAACCGTCGAGCGGGTCATCTAGTCGAACGATCGAGCGACTCGCGAAGTGCGTTCTGGCGCGTCGGTTGGACGAGGCGACGGAGCTCGAGCGAAAATTTTCCAAGTCCCCGCGGCAAGAGTAAACTTTTTTCCTGGCTGTTTCGCACGATTCTAAATGTTAGATCCCTGTATAATACCGCGTTTAATGCAGTTTTACGAAGTTTCAACGCTCTCGGATGAGTATTTTTCGAGAAAAATCGAAATAACCGTCGAGCGGGTCATCTAGTCGGACGATCGAGCGACTCGCGAAGTGCGTTCTGGCGCGTCGGTTGGACGAGGCGACGGAGCTCGAGCGAAATTTTTCCAAGTCCCCGCGTCAAGAGTAAACTTTTTTCCTGGCTGTTTCGCACGATTCTAAATGTTAGATCCCTGTATAATACCGCGTTTAATGCAGTTTTTCGAAGTTTCAACGCTCTCGGATGAGTATTTTTCGAGAAAAATCGAAATAACCCTCGAGCGGGTCATCTAGTCGGACGACCGAGCGTCTCGCGAAGTGCGTTCTGGCGCGTCGGTTGGACGAGGCGACGGAGCTCGAGCGAAATTTTACCAAGTCCCCGCGTCAAGAGTAAACTTTTTTCCTGGCTGTTTCGCACGATTCTAAACGTTAGATCCCTCTATAATACCGCGTTTAATGCAGTTTTTCGAAGTTTCAACGCTCTCGGATGAGTATTTTTCGAGAAAAATCGAAATAACCCTCGAGCGGGTCATCTAGTCGGACGATCGAGCGACTCGCGAAGAGCGTTCTGGCGCGTCGGTTGGACGAAGCGACGGAGCTCGAGCGAAAATTTTCCAAGTCCCAGCGTCAAGAGTAAACTTTTTTCCTGGCTGTTTCGGACGATTCTAAATGTTAGATCCCCGTATAATACCGCGTTTAATGCAGTTTTTCGAAGTTTCAACGCTCTCGGATGAGTATTTTTCGAGAAAAATCGAAATAACCCTCGAGCGGGTCATCTAGTCGGACGATCGAGCGACTCGCGAAGAGCGTTCTGGCGCGTCGGTTGGACGAAGCGACGGAGCTCGAGCGAAAATTTTCCAAGTCCCAGCGTCAAGAGTAAACTTTTTTCCTGGCTGTTTCGGACGATTCTAAATGTTAGATCCCCGTATAATACCGCGTTTAATGCAGTTTTTCGAAGTTTCAACGCTCTCGGATGAGTATTTTTCGAGAAAAATCGAAATAACCGTCGAGCGGGTCATCTAGTCGGACGACCGAGCGTCTCGCGAAGGGCGTTCTGGCGCGTCGGTTGGACGAAGCGACGGAGCTCGAGCGAAATTTTTCCAAGTCCCCGCGTCAAGAGTAAACTTTTTTCCTGGCTGTTTCGCACGATTCTAAATGTTAGATCCCTGTATAATACCGCGTTTAATGCAGTTTTACGAAGTTTCAACGCTCTCGGATGAGTATTTTTCGAGAAAAATCGAAATAACCCTCGAGCGGGTCATCTAGTCGGACGACCGAGCGTCTCGCGAAGTGCGTTCTGGCGCGTCGGTTGGACGAGGCGACGGAGCTCGAGCGAAATTTTACCAAGTCCCCGCGTCAAGAGTAAACTTTTTTCCTGGCTGTTTCGCACGATTCTAAATGTTAGATCCCTGTATAATACCGCGTTTAATGCAGTTTTACGAAGTTTCAACGCTCTCGGATGAGTATTTTTCGAGAAAAATCGAAATAACCCTCGAGCGGGTCATCTAGTCGGACGACCGAGCGTCTCGCGAAGTGCGTTCTGGCGCGTCGGTTGGACGAGGCGACGGAGCTCGAGCGAAATTTTACCAAGTCCCCGCGTCAAGAGTAAACTTTTTTCCTGGCTGTTTCGCACGATTCTAAACGTTAGATCCCTCTATAATACCGCGTTTAATGCAGTTTTTCGAAGTTTCAACGCTCTCGGATGAGTATTTTTCGAGAAAAATCGAAATAACCGTCGAGCGGGTCATCTAGTCGGAAGATCGAGCGACTCGCGACGTGGGTTCTGGCGCGTCGGTTGGACGAGGCTACGGAGCTCGAGCGAAAATTTTCCAAGTCCCCGCGTCAAGAGTAAACTTTTTTCCTGGCTGTTTCGCACGATTCTAAATGTTAGATCCCTGTATAATACCGCGTTTAATGCAGTTTTTCGAAGTTTCAACGCTCTCGGATGAGTATTTTTCGAGAAAAATCGAAATAACCGTCGAGTGGGTCATCTAGTCGAACGATCGAGCGACTCGCGAAGTGCGTTCTGGCGCGTCGGTTGGACGAGGCGACGGAGCTCGAGCGAAATTTTTCCAAGTCCCCGCGTCAAGAGTAAACTTTTTTCCTGGCTGTTTCGCACGATTCTAAATGTTAGATCCCTGTATAATACCGCGTTTAATGCAGTTTTTCGAAGTTTCAACGCTCTCGGATGAGTATTTTTCGAGAAAAATCGAAATAACCGTCGAGCGGGTCATCTAGTCGAACGATCGAGCGACTCGCGAAGTGCGTTCTGGCGCGTCGGTTGGACGAGGCGACGGAGCTCGAGCGAAAATTTTCCAAGTCCCCGCGGCAAGAGTAAACTTTTTTCCTGGCTGTTTCGCACGATTCTAAATGTTAGATCCCTGTATAATACCGCGTTTAATGCAGTTTTACGAAGTTTCAACGCTCTCGGATGAGTATTTTTCGAGAAAAATCGAAATAACCGTCGAGCGGGTCATCTAGTCGGACGATCGAGCGACTCGCGAAGTGCGTTCTGGCGCGTCGGTTGGACGAGGCGACGGAGCTCGAGCGAAATTTTTCCAAGTCCCCGCGTCAAGAGTAAACTTTTTTCCTGGCTGTTTCGCACGATTCTAAATGTTAGATCCCTGTATAATACCGCGTTTAATGCAGTTTTTCGAAGTTTCAACGCTCTCGGATGAGTATTTTTCGAGAAAAATCGAAATAACCCTCGAGCGGGTCATCTAGTCGGACGACCGAGCGTCTCGCGAAGTGCGTTCTGGCGCGTCGGTTGGACGAGGCGACGGAGCTCGAGCGAAATTTTACCAAGTCCCCGCGTCAAGAGTAAACTTTTTTCCTGGCTGTTTCGCACGATTCTAAACGTTAGATCCCTCTATAATACCGCGTTTAATGCAGTTTTTCGAAGTTTCAACGCTCTCGGATGAGTATTTTTCGAGAAAAATCGAAATAACCCTCGAGCGGGTCATCTAGTCGGACGATCGAGCGACTCGCGAAGAGCGTTCTGGCGCGTCGGTTGGACGAAGCGACGGAGCTCGAGCGAAAATTTTCCAAGTCCCAGCGTCAAGAGTAAACTTTTTTCCTGGCTGTTTCGGACGATTCTAAATGTTAGATCCCCGTATAATACCGCGTTTAATGCAGTTTTTCGAAGTTTCAACGCTCTCGGATGAGTATTTTTCGAGAAAAATCGAAATAACCCTCGAGCGGGTCATCTAGTCGGACGATCGAGCGACTCGCGAAGAGCGTTCTGGCGCGTCGGTTGGACGAAGCGACGCAGCTCGAGTGAAAATTTTCCAAGTCCCAGCGTCAAGAGTAAACTTTTTTCCTGGCTGTTTCGGACGATTCTAAATGTTAGATCCCCGTATAATACCGCGTTTAATGCAGTTTTTCGAAGTTTCAACGCTCTCGGATGAGTATTTTTCGAGAAAAATCGAAATAACCGTCGAGCGGGTCATCTAGTCGGACGACCGAGCGTCTCGCGAAGGGCGTTCTGGCGCGTCGGTTGGACGAAGCGACGGAGCTCGAGCGAAATTTTTCCAAGTCCCCGCGTCAAGAGTAAACTTTTTTCCTGGCTGTTTCGCACGATTCTAAATGTTAGATCCCTGTATAATACCGCGTTTAATGCAGTTTTACGAAGTTTCAACGCTCTCGGATGAGTATTTTTCGAGAAAAATCGAAATAACCCTCCAGCGGGTCATCTAGTCGGACGACCGAGCGTCTCGCGAAGTGCGTTCTGGCGCGTCGGTTGGACGAGGCGACGGAGCTCGAGCGAAATTTTACCAAGTCCCCGCGTCAAGAGTAAACTTTTTTCCTGGCTGTTTCGCACGATTCTAAATGTTAGATCCCTGTATAATACCGCGTTTAATGCAGTTTTACGAAGTTTCAACGCTCTCGGATGAGTATTTTTCGAGAAAAATCGAAATAACCCTCGAGCGGGTCATCTAGTCGGACGACCGAGCGTCTCGCGAAGTGCGTTCTGGCGCGTCGGTTGGACGAGGCGACGGAGCTCGAGCGAAATTTTACCAAGTCCCCGCGTCAAGAGTAAACTTTTTTCCTGGCTGTTTCGCACGATTCTAAACGTTAGATCCCTCTATAATACCGCGTTTAATGCAGTTTTTCGAAGTTTCAACGCTCTCGGATGAGTATTTTTCGAGAAAAATCGAAATAACCGTCGAGCGGGTCATCTAGTCGGAAGATCGAGCGACTCGCGACGTGGGTTCTGGCGCGTCGGTTGGACGAGGCTACGGAGCTCGAGCGAAAATTTTCCAAGTCCCCGCGTCAAGAGTAAACTTTTTTCCTGGCTGTTTCGCACGATTCTAAATGTTAGATCCCTGTATAATACTGCGTTTAATGCAGTTTTACGAAGTTTCAACGCTCTCGGATGAGTATTTTTCGAGAAAAATCGAAATAACCGTCGAGCGGGTCATCTAGTCGAACGATCGAGCGACTCGCGAGGAGCGTTCTGGCGCGTCGGTTGGACGAAGCGACGGAGGTCGAGCGAAATTTTTCCAAGTCCCCGCGTCAAGAGTAAACTTTTTTCCTGGCTGTTTCGCACGATTCTAAATGTTAGATCCCTGTATAATACCGCGTTTAATGCAGTTTTACGAAGTTTCAACGCACTCGGATGAGTATTTTTCGAGAAAAATCGAAATAACCGTCGAGCGGGTCATCTAGTCGGACGACCGAGCGTCTCGCGAAGGGCGTTCTGGCGCGTCGGTTGGACGAGGCGACGGAGCTCGAGCGAAATTTTACCAAGTCCCCGCGTCAAGAGTAAACTTTTTTCCTGGCTGTTTCGCACGATTCTAAACGTTAGATCCCTCTATAATACCGCGTTTAATGCAGTTTTTCGAAGTTTCAACGCTCTCGGATGAGTATTTTTCGAGAAAAATCGAAATAACCCTCGAGCGGGTCATCTAGTCGGACGATCGAGCGACTCGCGAAGAGCGTTCTGGCGCGTCGGTTGGACGAAGCGACGGAGCTCGAGCGAAAATTTTCCAAGTCCCAGCGTCAAGAGTAAACTTTTTTCCTGGCTGTTTCGGACGATTCTAAATGTTAGATCCCCGTATAATACCGCGTTTAATGCAGTTTTTCGAAGTTTCAACGCTCTCGGATGAGTATTTTTCGAGAAAAATCGAAATAACCGTCGAGCGGGTCATCTAGTCGGACGACCGAGCGTCTCGCGAAGGGCGTTCTGGCGCGTCGGTTGGACGAAGCGACGGAGCTCGAGCGAAATTTTTCCAAGTCCCCGCGTCAAGAGTAAACTTTTTTCCTGGCTGTTTCGCACGATTCTAAATGTTAGATCCCTGTATAATACCGCGTTTAATGCAGTTTTACGAAGTTTCAACGCTCTCGGATGAGTATTTTTCGAGAAAAATCGAAATAACCCTCGAGCGGGTCATCTAGTCGGACGACCGAGCGTCTCGCGAAGTGCGTTCTGGCGCGTCGGTTGGACGAGGCGACGGAGCTCGAGCGAAATTTTACCAAGTCCCCGCGTCAAGAGTAAACTTTTTTCCTGGCTGTTTCGCACGATTCTAAATGTTAGATCCCTGTATAATACCGCGTTTAATGCAGTTTTACGAAGTTTCAACGCTCTCGGATGAGTATTTTTCGAGAAAAATCGAAATAACCCTCGAGCGGGTCATCTAGTCGGACGACCGAGCGTCTCGCGAAGTGCGTTCTGGCGCGTCGGTTGGACGAGGCGACGGAGCTCGAGCGAAATTTTACCAAGTCCCCGCGTCAAGAGTAAACTTTTTTCCTGGCTGTTTCGCACGATTCTAAATGTTAGATCCCTGTATAATACCGCGTTTAATGCAGTTTTTCGAAGTTTCAACGCTCTCGGATGAGTATTTTTCGAGAAAAATCGAAATAACCGTCGAGCGGGTCATCTAGTCGAACGATCGAGCGACTCGCGAAGTGCGTTCTGGCGCGTCGGTTGGACGAGGCGACGGAGCTCGAGCGAAAATTTTCCAAGTCCCCGCGGCAAGAGTAAACTTTTTTCCTGGCTGTTTCGCACGATTCTAAATGTTAGATCCCTGTATAATACCGCGTTTAATGCAGTTTTACGAAGTTTCAACGCTCTCGGATGAGTATTTTTCGAGAAAAATCGAAATAACCGTCGAGCGGGTCATCTAGTCGGACGATCGAGCGACTCGCGAAGTGCGTTCTGGCGCGTCGGTTGGACGAGGCGACGGAGCTCGAGCGAAATTTTTCCAAGTCCCCGCGTCAAGAGTAAACTTTTTTCCTGGCTATTTCGCACGATTCTAAATGTTAGATCCCTGTATAATACCGCGTTTAATGCAGTTTTTCGAAGTTTCAACGCTCTCGGATGAGTATTTTTCGAGAAAAATCGAAATAACCCTCGAGCGGGTCATCTAGTCGGACGACCGAGCGTCTCGCGAAGTGCGTTCTGGCGCGTCGGTTGGACGAGGCGACGGAGCTCGAGCGAAATTTTACCAAGTCCCCGCGTCAAGAGTAAACTTTTTTCCTGGCTGTTTCGCACGATTCTAAACGTTAGATCCCTCTATAATACCGCGTTTAATGCAGTTTTTCGAAGTTTCAACGCTCTCGGATGAGTATTTTTCGAGAAAAATCGAAATAACCCTCGAGCGGGTCATCTAGTCGGACGATCGAGCGACTCGCGAAGAGCGTTCTGGCGCGTCGGTTGGACGAAGCGACGGAGCTCGAGCGAAAATTTTCCAAGTCCCAGCGTCAAGAGTAAACTTTTTTCCTGGCTGTTTCGGACGATTCTAAATGTTAGATCCCCGTATAATACCGCGTTTAATGCAGTTTTTCGAAGTTTCAACGCTCTCGGATGAGTATTTTTCGAGAAAAATCGAAATAACCCTCGAGCGGGTCATCTAGTCGGACGATCGAGCGACTCGCGAAGAGCGTTCTGGCGCGTCGGTTGGACGAAGCGACGGAGCTCGAGCGAAAATTTTCCAAGTCCCAGCGTCAAGAGTAAACTTTTTTCCTGGCTGTTTCGGACGATTCTAAATGTTAGATCCCCGTATAATACCGCGTTTAATGCAGTTTTTCGAAGTTTCAACGCTCTCGGATGAGTATTTTTCGAGAAAAATCGAAATAACCGTCGAGCGGGTCATCTAGGCGGACGACCGAGCGTCTCGCGAAGGGCGTTCTGGCGCGTCGGTTGGACGAAGCGACGGAGCTCGAGCGAAATTTTTCCAAGTCCCCGCGTCAAGAGTAAACTTTTTTCCTGGCTGTTTCGCACGATTCTAAATGTTAGATCCCTGTATAATACCGCGTTTAATGCAGTTTTACGAAGTTTCAACGCTCTCGGATGAGTATTTTTCGAGAAAAATCGAAATAACCCTCGAGCGGGTCATCTAGTCGGACGACCGAGCGTCTCGCGAAGTGCGTTCTGGCGCGTCGGTTGGACGAGGCGACGGAGCTCGAGCGAAATTTTACCAAGTCCCCGCGTCAAGAGTAAACTTTTTTCCTGGCTGTTTCGCACGATTCTAAATGTTAGATCCCTGTATAATACCGCGTTTAATGCAGTTTTACGAAGTTTCAACGCTCTCGGATGAGTATTTTTCGAGAAAAATCGAAATAACCCTCGAGCGGGTCATCTAGTCGGACGACCGAGCGTCTCGCGAAGTGCGTTCTGGCGCGTCGGTTGGACGAGGCGACGGAGCTCGAGCGAAATTTTACCAAGTCCCCGCGTCAAGAGTAAACTTTTTTCCTGGCTGTTTCGCACGATTCTAAACGTTAGATCCCTCTATAATACCGCGTTTAATGCAGTTTTTCGAAGTTTCAACGCTCTCGGATGAGTATTTTTCGAGAAAAATCGAAATAACCGTCGAGCGGGTCATCTAGTCGGAAGATCGAGCGACTCGCGACGTGGGTTCTGGCGCGTCGGTTGGACGAGGCTACGGAGCTCGAGCGAAAATTTTCCAAGTCCCCGCGTCAAGAGTAAACTTTTTTCCTGGCTGTTTCGGACGATTCTAAATGTTAGATCCCTGTATAATACCGCGTTTAATGCAGTTTTTCGAAGTTTCAACGCTCTCGGATGAGTATTTTTCGAGAAAAATCGAAATAACCGTCGAGTGGGTCATCTAGTCGAACGATCGAGCGACTCGCGAAGTGCGTTCTGGCGCGTCGGTTGGACGAGGCGACGGAGCTCGAGCGAAATTTTTCCAAGTCCCCGCGTCAAGAGTAAACTTTTTTCCTGGCTGTTTCGCACGATTCTAAATGTTAGATCCCTGTATAATACCGCGTTTAATGCAGTTTTTCGAAGTTTCAACGCTCTCGGATGAGTATTTTTCGAGAAAAATCGAAATAACCGTCGAGCGGGTCATCTAGTCGAACGATCGAGCGACTCGCGAAGTGCGTTCTGGCGCGTCGGTTGGACGAGGCGACGGAGCTCGAGCGAAAATTTTCCAAGTCCCCGCGGCAAGAGTAAACTTTTTTCCTGGCTGTTTCGCACGATTCTAAATGTTAGATCCCTGTATAATACCGCGTTTAATGCAGTTTTACGAAGTTTCAACGCTCTCGGATGAGTATTTTTCGAGAAAAATCGAAATAACCGTCGAGCGGGTCATCTAGTCGGACGATCGAGCGACTCGCGAAGTGCGTTCTGGCGCGTCGGTTGGACGAGGCGACGGAGCTCGAGCGAAATTTTTCCAAGTCCCCGCGTCAAGAGTAAACTTTTTTCCTGGCTGTTTCGCACGATTCTAAATGTTAGATCCCTGTATAATACCGCGTTTAATGCAGTTTTTCGAAGTTTCAACGCTCTCGGATGAGTATTTTTCGAGAAAAATCGAAATAACCCTCGAGCGGGTCATCTAGTCGGACGACCGAGCGTCTCGCGAAGTGCGTTCTGGCGCGTCGGTTGGACGAGGCGACGGAGCTCGAGCGAAATTTTACCAAGTCCCCGCGTCAAGAGTAAACTTTTTTCCTGGCTGTTTCGCACGATTCTAAACGTTAGATCCCTCTATAATACCGCGTTTAATGCAGTTTTTCGAAGTTTCAACGCTCTCGGATGAGTATTTTTCGAGAAAAATCGAAATAACCCTCGAGCGGGTCATCTAGTCGGACGATCGAGCGACTCGCGAAGAGCGTTCTGGCGCGTCGGTTGGACGAAGCGACGGAGCTCGAGCGAAAATTTTCCAAGTCCCAGCGTCAAGAGTAAACTTTTTTCCTGGCTGTTTCGGACGATTCTAAATGTTAGATCCCCGTATAATACCGCGTTTAATGCAGTTTTTCGAAGTTTCAACGCTCTCGGATGAGTATTTTTCGAGAAAAATCGAAATAACCCTCGAGCGGGTCATCTAGTCGGACGATCGAGCGACTCGCGAAGAGCGTTCTGGCGCGTCGGTTGGACGAAGCGACGGAGCTCGAGCGAAAATTTTCCAAGTCCCAGCGTCAAGAGTAAACTTTTTTCCTGGCTGTTTCGCACGATTCTAAACGTTAGATCCCTCTATAATACCGCGTTTAATGCAGTTTTTCGAAGTTTCAACGCTCTCGGATGAGTATTTTTCGAGAAAAATCGAAATAACCGTCGAGCGGGTCATCTAGTCGGAAGATCGAGCGACTCGCGACGTGGGTTCTGGCGCGTCGGTTGGACGAGGCTACGGAGCTCGAGCGAAAATTTTCCAAGTCCCCGCGTCAAGAGTAAACTTTTTTCCTGGCTGTTTCGCACGATTCTAAATGTTAGATCCCTGTATAATACTGCGTTTAATGCAGTTTTACGAAGTTTCAACGCTCTCGGATGAGTATTTTTCGAGAAAAATCGAAATAACCGTCGAGCGGGTCATCTAGTCGAACGATCGAGCGACTCGCGAGGAGCGTTCTGGCGCGTCGGTTGGACGAAGCGACGGAGGTCGAGCGAAATTTTTCCAAGTCCCCGCGTCAAGAGTAAACTTTTTTCCTGGCTGTTTCGCACGATTCTAAATGTTAGATCCCTGTATAATACCGCGTTTAATGCAGTTTTACGAAGTTTCAACGCACTCGGATGAGTATTTTTCGAGAAAAATCGAAATAACCGTCGAGCGGGTCATCTAGTCGGACGACCGAGCGTCTCGCGAAGGGCGTTCTGGCGCGTCGGTTGGACGAGGCGACGGAGCTCGAGCGAAATTTTACCAAGTCCCCGCGTCAAGAGTAAACTTTTTTCCTGGCTGTTTCGCACGATTCTAAACGTTAGATCCCTCTATAATACCGCGTTTAATGCAGTTTTTCGAAGTTTCAACGCTCTCGGATGAGTATTTTTCGAGAAAAATCGAAATAACCCTCGAGCGGGTCATCTAGTCGGACGATCGAGCGACTCGCGAAGAGCGTTCTGGCGCGTCGGTTGGACGAAGCGACGGAGCTCGAGCGAAAATTTTCCAAGTCCCAGCGTCAAGAGTAAACTTTTTTCCTGGCTGTTTCGGACGATTCTAAATGTTAGATCCCCGTATAATACCGCGTTTAATGCAGTTTTTCGAAGTTTCAACGCTCTCGGATGAGTATTTTTCGAGAAAAATCGAAATAACCGTCGAGCGGGTCATCTAGTCGGACGACCGAGCGTCTCGCGAAGGGCGTTCTGGCGCGTCGGTTGGACGAAGCGACGGAGCTCGAGCGAAATTTTTCCAAGTCCCCGCGTCAAGAGTAAACTTTTTTCCTGGCTGTTTCGCACGATTCTAAATGTTAGATCCCTGTATAATACCGCGTTTAATGCAGTTTTACGAAGTTTCAACGCTCTCGGATGAGTATTTTTCGAGAAAAATCGAAATAACCCTCGAGCGGGTCATCTAGTCGGACGACCGAGCGTCTCGCGAAGTGCGTTCTGGCGCGTCGGTTGGACGAGGCGACGGAGCTCGAGCGAAATTTTACCAAGTCCCCGCGTCAAGAGTAAACTTTTTTCCTGGCTGTTTCGCACGATTCTAAATGTTAGATCCCTGTATAATACCGCGTTTAATGCAGTTTTACGAAGTTTCAACGCTCTCGGATGAGTATTTTTCGAGAAAAATCGAAATAACCCTCGAGCGGGTCATCTAGTCGGACGACCGAGCGTCTCGCGAAGTGCGTTCTGGCGCGTCGGTTGGACGAGGCGACGGAGCTCGAGCGAAATTTTACCAAGTCCCCGCGTCAAGAGTAAACTTTTTTCCTGGCTGTTTCGCACGATTCTAAATGTTAGATCCCTGTATAATACCGCGTTTAATGCAGTTTTACGAAGTTTCAACGCTCTCGGATGAGTATTTTTCGAGAAAAATCGAAATAACCCTCGAGCGGGTCATCTAGTCGGACGACCGAGCGTCTCGCGAAGTGCGTTCTGGCGCGTCGGTTGGACGAGGCGACGGAGCTCGAGCGAAATTTTACCAAGTCCCCGCGTCAAGAGTAAACTTTTTTCCTGGCTGTTTCGCACGATT
>CAKAJA020000325.1:600000-857361 GCA_916610235.2 Lasioglossum morio | reverse complement strand
TTTTCCATGCTTATACGGTGCGAGATATACCCCGCGACCCTCCATGGCACGATTGTGTCGCTCCGCTTCTTGTAATTGTTTCTTTGCAGCTTTCGCAGCGTTTATGGCTTTGACTACTCCTGCGGCACCACCCGTCAATGCTCCTATAGCCGACAAAGCAGGCAGCAGCAGGGGCAGAAAACCACCGCGTTTGGCGATCGGGAGAATTCGTTGTTTTTTTCTCTTTTCACCTTTTTTCTTTATCAGGCCCATGCCCAATTTCGTTTTAGCTTTCATGGCTGCCAACACTGCGGCCGCGGACACCTTCTCTCCTAACGTTGCGTCCCCAGACGTTACTCGATGCAGCGCTCGATCCGCCAAAACGCTGTCGGCTGCGTGACGATTTCCAAGATCCTTGTACCGTGAATACGCTATATCGTGTTCGCGACAGGCTGCATCCAACGGATTGATTCCTCGATCCCCACGAGCCAATCGAGCGGTCAGTTTCGTACCAGGACCGCAGAATTGATAACCGGGTATATGTAATTCGAACGGTAACGCGTTTATAGCTCTGTTTAAGAATCCCTTACCCGTATGCGAACCGGGGCACCGTTGTGAACGATGATTCACACGCATAAGCTATTTTTTCCGCTCTCTCTTTGGAAAGAAACGAACTCTTTAGAGCGACTGATATCAATGGTGTTCGAACCGTCGTATAAATACCACTCACCCACCCCGCTCATCGAATCAATCAGATCATGCGGTTTGTAAGGCAATCTTTGGATATTCGCGTTCCAACGAGTCGCGCGTTCGACGATTGCGACGAGACGATGCGGAAACATGGATCATTGTTACCAGGCAATGTACGATGCGTCATAAGCGGTCCGTCAGGATGTGGTAAAACGAACGTTATGATTAGCCTGCTGGAGAGCGCGAACGGGCTACGATTCGCCAATGTCTACGTGTATTCGAAATCTCTGTGTCAACCAAAATACCAATACTTGAACAAACTGTTCTCATCCGTGGGGAAGGATGTAGGATACTTCGCGTTTGCAGACAACGCTGACGTAATCCATCCCACACAGGCACGACCCGATTCGATATTCATCTTCGACGACGTGGCGTGCGACGAGCAGGATATCATGAGAGAGTATTTCGCGATGGGTAGACATTCGCACGTCGATTGCTTCTACCTGGGTCAGTCGTACGCGAGAATACCTAAACATTTAATTCGTGACAATGCCAATCTGTTGATTCTGTTCAAACAGGATACCATGAATTTACGTCACGTTCATCGGGATCATGTAAATACCGATATGTCGTTCGAGACGTTTAGCACGTTATGCATGAATTGCTGGCGAAGGAAGTATGGATTTCTCGTAATTGATAAAGATAGTCCTGTGAATCGTGGTCGTTACAGACGTGGATTTAACGAGTTTGTCATACTGTAGTGAATACAGTTGCTCGGTAAGGGTTGTCGGTGCTGTATCGTGACAGTAAAATATCTCTCTCTTACGCTTCCAATCAAATATGTCAATCCAAAATGAGAAGAATGAGAAGCTGCGGGCTTCGATCGTGAACGAAATAGCGAAGACCAGCGATATCATACGTAAAAAGTATTTAGCGTTGAAAATTGGAAAAATGACTGCTGAGACGAATTTGCAAACGTCTTTACAACCGATTGTCGAACCGTTGAAACAGATAGTTCAAAATACAGCTACTGTTGAACCGAACGTGGATGGTGATAACGTGTTCTCAGATATTAAGGAAACACCACCACCACCACCACCACCATCTCCCCTACGAAAAAAAAGAAGATTCTCGGATGTTAGGGGAACGCCATCGTCCTCTATGAAAAAAAGGAGAAGAATAAAGAAGAATAAGAAAAAGAACGATGAAACCAATGTAACGTTCACCTCAAAACAAGTATATAACATCGATGATGACGACGATGACGATGATGATGATGATGATGACGATGATGAGATCGAGCCGGCGACGGCAACAACGATTACGGTACCGCAACAGGATACCTTCGAATCACCGCGCACGCCATCTTTGGAATCTTCAATGCGTAATATTTTTGAAAATCCTGAAACTCATCTCGAGGAAAATCAACGTCTAACCGAGAGTCTTGGACCTTTGGCGCGCGAATATTTAGAAAAATTTTTTACCGGACCGACGAAAAATTCTGACAACGTGTATGGAGTATTTTTGAAAGACGATAAGCTGATGCTGGGAAATTCAACCTTCGAGGTGGACAGCAACGATGATATCATCGTTAAGGGGGTACGGTACAAGGGGACTCGTGGTCTTTACGAATTGATATTCAGCAGAATACCTGATGAGCAGCTGTACACCGAGGATGATAAGAACACATATAAAAGAATTCTCACTCTTACGCATGCGCATCGACGCGGGAATCAGGTAATGGGAAACAAAGGATACAAGTATAGGAAAATTATAGGACCGTTATTTTCGTCGCGAGGTGGAAGAGGGATTGAACTTCCAACTTTTATGCGCGTGACCGACCATCCGATCGATTACGTGCATTGGGACGATCCAAACGAACTCGTCGATCGTCTGAAATTGTTAACCGCTTCGAAGAACGCCGGCCATTCCAACCATGACAACGAAATAATGTCGATAATTGAAGAACTTCGCGAAGCCGGTATAATTATAAATTAAAGCGTGTGCGCTCGTCGTGTCAGTGATGAATGAAATGTCGATCGATAAAAATGCGCATTCGTCTTAATTGTTGCGAAACGAATCAAGCGATATCCTCGGGTGAAGACGAGAACGGTGAAAGCTGGAACTTGAGATTTCAAAGTCTAAGGATAAAACTGGATGAGATATTTCAACGAATACTGTGGATCGAAAAGCAGGTAAAACGGTTGTGCATGCGATACGAGTTGGCGATAATCGAAGAAGAAGAAGAATCAGACTAACTCGAGCGAAAAAATGTCTATCGACAAATTTGGTAGAGTGCTTCGCGAAGCGGGCAAAAGCGAGCCGAATGTTTCCTCGATTTTCTATCCCGACGTTTTGAAAAGTTATGTGTGCGATAACGCTATATGTTTGAACGATGACGCTAAATTGTACGATGCGAAAGGTACGAGGATCGGGCACGTGGCGAATCCTGAGGCAAACGATCACGCTGCAACCAAACTATACGTGGACACGCTTAACGCGAAGCTCGAGTTCGAGATCGTGAAAAAACTGGTCAATGAACTGAAAACTGCTAAACAGACGATAATGTCCGAAGTATTAGCTAAACAGGATGAAAAACTGAAAACCGCTAAAGAAACGATAAAGTCTGAAATACTGACTACGATACAAGGCATTCGATACGATGCAGACGAAAATATGAGATCAATCAATTCACGTATCAATGAGATTGACGTGAAAAACGATCATTCAGATGAGTCGCAAACGCTCAAGGTCTTGAAGGAGAAGGTAAAAAAGCGATATCGCTGATGACGATCGGCTGGAGAACTTTGGAATAGGCCTTCATGACCGACCAACCGACCAACCGACCAACCGACCAACCGACCGACCGACCGACCGACCGACTGACCGACCGACCGACCGACCAACCGACCGACCGACCGACCGACCGACCGACCGACCGACCGACCGACCGACCGACCGACCGACCGACATATCTTGAGAAATCATACTGCATACTGTACAACAGCCATACCGCGCAACAGCCATACCGCACAACAGCCATACCGCACAACCGCTATACCTGTACCTGTACCTGTACCTGTACCTGTACCTGTACCTGTACCTGTACCTGTACCTGTACCTGTACCTGTACCTGTACCTGTACCTGTACCTGTACCTGTACCTGTACCTGTATCTGTACCTGTATCTGTATCTGTATGGTGAAAAAACGAGGCATGGGAATATAACTGAGTTTTGAAGATTTTTTAAGAAAAAGTATATATGTGAAATTCGATAAAGTATATGTGCAGATACGATGTATCGAGAAGCGAGGACGCTTCAATTACTGGAAAGGCATGATTGAAAAGTGAATAACCAGTTAAAAGAGGGAGAGAAAGAGTGAGACAACAGCGACGATGAGTAAAGAAAACGTGGTGGAAGAGCTGCATGCTCCGGCTAGACGTTTTTACCCGCGTAGACGTGTGATCGTGCGAGGATTCGATGATCTTTGGCAAGCTGATATAGTCGACGTTCAAAAATACTCACGAAACAATCGCGGACATCGATATATTCTCACGATAATCGATGTATTTAGCAAATATGCATGGACGGTTCCTATGAAGAGTAAAAATGCGAGCGACGTATGTAAAGCTTTCGCGTCAGCGTTGGAGAAGGATGGCAGGGCCCCGAAAAACTTGCAGACCGACATGGGGACAGAATTCTACAATGAAACATTCCAAGACTATCTGAAGAGTCGCAACATCAACCTTTATTCTACGTTTAGCCCTATGAAAGCATCCGTCGTGGAACGTTTCAATCGCACGCTGAAGAACAGCATGTGGAAATTTTTCTCGTTGAGTGGAAAATATCGCTGGATCGACGTGCTTCCCACGTTGACCGAGGACTACAATAATCGAAAACATCGTACCATCCGTATGCGACCTGTCGACGTGAACCGTAAAAATGCCAGGCACCTTCTGTCCACCGTGTACAACAACGTGAAGATTGCTGGTCCTGCCAAATTCAAGGTTAATGATCATGTACGCGTCAGCAAGTTCAAAACCCTATTTGACAAAGGATACACACCAAACTGGTCAACTGAAATATTCAAGATTGCCGCGGTAAAACGAACGAATCCCGTCACGTATCTCTTGGCTGACTCGAGGGGCAAACCTATCGCCGGAGGATTTTACGAACACGAGATACGTACGGCAAAATATCCTGACGTATACTTAGTTGAAAAAATATTACGTAGAAAAGGAAATAAGGTATACGTAAAATGGTTGGGAATGGATGCATCGCATAATTCATGGATATCTAAAACGAATATACTTTAATTGTATTGTCTACTCATATTTTATGTGTAAGATAATTAATTTTTCTCTTCTTTTAATTGGATTATTTTATTCAATAGGAATTGTGAAAAATGTAATTTGCAATAAAATAAAATACAAAGAGATATTCTCAAATAATTTTTTTATTTTTTAAAATCATTACAAAAGACCTCCAATAATTTTTACACACATTATATATTTTTTAACCTTGTGCGAACGCCGCGATGATATCGGAGCACGAAGCTGCCAGTTCACAATCGATCAACGAACTTTGGTCGAAAGATTTGTTCTCAACGATCGCTTTCGTGATATTCTTCGCATCGCTATCCTTCACCATACCGACGAAATTCATAAATTTAGCGGTCACCGCGGGAACATTGTCGATCAGCCACGAATACATGTTGTACACACAGAATTCGAGGTTATACAAGTTATACATAGTTTTTTCCGTGATGTATAGAGCCACGAACTGATTTGACAATTTGATCAGATTCATACCATTACAATTAACTATTTGCAACGTTAAATGATCACTAATTTTTCGACACTGTTTCGATGACAGTAAATCCGAAATACACTCCTTTGTGCGCAACAGCTCTGTCCATGCATCCATGAAAAACATGATCTCGTTACCACGGTTATCCCCTATAGCCAGTTCCACGCAAATGTCATCACCGACGCGCACGCCAATCTCGAGATATTTAAAATAATTGCCAGCTATGGAATATCTTCGGCTCAAGACCCGTGCACTGCGTAAACTCCTCGGTGGTTGCATCATTGATGATCTGAGCTGTTGTTGTTGAGAAACCCTGCAACAGATTACAAAAATTAGACGTTTTTACTAAATTTTTCTAAATTTCTTTTTTCACAATTGTTTTTCATGTATTTCTACTTACATATTATTTAGTCTCCTCTTTTTGTGTGGCTCCTCGACGTTTGAACGCTCACAGTTGGTGGATGGATGGTGATTGTACTGCATCTTGCGACGTTTTTAGTGGTGGTTGTCTCGATCTGAAGCTTGATGCTCGGAATAGGTCGTTTTATATGATCTCTCCCTACCACTTCTTTTACAGATAAGATCAACAATCCCCCTCCTCAACAGTTACAGACTTGAAAGCTTGCAGTAATCCCCCCTACCACTTCCTTTTTTTCTCTTACGGGGATAAAAAATGTTGACACGGTTTTTCTTAATCAATGTTGTAATGTCCCCAAGGAAGAGTATTGATCAAATTACTACAAATATATCGCTTATCGTCATGCGGACTCAACGCTAATTTCTTTTCCGACATAGAATACACTTGATGTCGTACGGACACTATGCGATTACCGGTAACGCTCTTTTCCTTATGATTACGAAGGCATTCGACGTAGTCTTCGAAACTTATATCCCGAGCGGTGACGTTTGTTCTGATTCCTTTGATCTTTTTAGTGTCCTGATCACCGTGCACGCGAATCGCATACATTTTTGAACGAAGCCCTACGAACTCAGTCATAACTTTACCACCGTTTTCATCCTTCATCAAACCAAGCTGTTTATTGTTTGCGATGGGAACACTGTAAATGTTGTTTGCGGCATAATTACTGGTGTCGTATCTATGGATATCGCGTTTCAACAGCGCCTCGTACGCGTCATCGCAAGCGATCTCGTATATCAAGCTGTCCGTGTCCGTGTACAAAATCTTACATTTTTGCTGGAATTTTGGCTGCATGTATTCGTAATGAAAGCTGTACAAATGAAATTTTGAAATATCCAATATGGACATGCCCACGTAGATTGGTTTGAAAAATTTAACGAGCAGCTTTTTCAGCTGAATCGCGACAAAGTTCTCGGAAAACACCGTACAGCTGTGAAAATTTGGTCTAGCTATCAATCGTTCAACACCGTGTCTACCGCTCCATCGAGAAAGTAATTTCACGATTGTATGATTTCGAACGTTCTCCATAGTTTTTCCAAACACGGCATTGTTCATTAATTTGAACAAATTCTTGGAAAAATCGTTGGTGGCGTTGGCACGTAATTTTGTGTTCAAGTCGATATAGTTGTACAGCCATCGCGACTGCCGAAATTCTAGAATCCGATGTATTTTCCGCAATTTCAAATTATGTTGTAAACCTTGTTGGAGGTATCGATAATGTACAACGTATCGCTCCTTATCGCGAAGCGTTGCCATCAACTTTTTCTGCGTACTCGAGCTAGTCGCTGAGTCGTGACTTGGACAAAACGGAAGATCCGCGTGAGCATCGTGAATTTCGCGCGGATACTCTAAATCCACCTCCAAAATGTATCCTACAGGGCTATCGATCGGAATGGATTCAACATCGAAATTGTCCACGTCCACCCATCGAAAGTCTCTGTATGGCAGAGGTTGTGACATAGCCCAACCGTACAGATTATTCACATCGAAATACATTAAGTAGGTGGACGGTTTGGTCGAGTCGTGTGTAGACAAATATTTGTTGTTGGCTTGCGCATATCTGTGAGAACACTGGCTCAATCCGCCGCGTATTCCTCGCTCCACGAACAAAAGCATGTCAACGTCGGTCAACAACTCCAATTCGATCTTTGTCATTTTCAACATCACGTCCCACGCGAAACCGGGGAGCGTGTAATAATGCGCCGGATCGAGCTTGTAATTCTCGAGACAATCATCGCGAAAATTTTCAAAAACATCCGCCAACAACAGCACATCCAATTTTAAGTACAAATCGCTGTACTGTCCAAGCGTTTGTACAGCGAAACGCGACCACACCGTATTCGCGTGAAGGTAATCGACGTCGGATATCTCACTACCATTTAACCGATTGTAAAATGCCTCGCGCGGCGGCAAACACGTATCGTTCAATTTGTCGTACGATGTCAGATAATCGTACGGAAAAACGCCTTTTCTGGTCAATAATTTGAAATCGTCGCGGGAAAGATGTGCAAATTCACCTCGTACGATTCGTAATTTACTTTCGTCCAAGTACGACGACAGCTTGTCCAGACTCGAGTTCAAGAACTTGAACGAGTCGATGAAACGAAATTTCAACAATTTTGCACGCTTTAGCTCTTTATCCGTCTGGATATGAACGTTTTTCGTGAAAGAGATATACTTTTCTTTCGTCAGTGGCAACACGTCTATCCGCCCCTCGAACGAGTTAGCTAATTCTTTAATAATAAAATGCGCGTCGTAACCTGATAAATTATGAAAAACTACTGGTATCACGTACGAAGATTGATAGCTTAAATTGCATCCGTTATGAGCCGGACCGCGATACGCGCCCGTGAAATGACAATGATCGCGCACCCTCGTCGCGTCGGAAGTGTCGAACGGTTTCTCGCAGACATGACAATGCGTGGCCGTACGAAAATTTAACTTTTCCAATTCGGTTAGCGGATTCATCGGTACAGTTTTATCGAATAACGGCTGTAATTTACGACTGAGTTCGTACAACCTGTTCGCGAACCATGCGGTGCATCCCTCTTTATCGCGGTAAACCTGATACTTGCACAACGATTCGTCATAGCGGCAATGTAGATAGTATCCTATGCTAAACGCGTGGTGATGCTGATACTGTACGCGTGCCGCACGGCCTTGTCCTTCCTGTTCCCCAGGCAGCAGCAGACACTCCAAGTCAGCATAGATAACAAATGGAGCCTGTTCTTTGTTTATGTAGTTCTTAAACCTCAGCCACTTATCTTCTTCCGATATTGGAAGCTCCAGAGCGCAATCGTTCATCCGTTCGCAGTCGACTGTATGAACGTTTAATCTCTCCTGCGTGCGAAAATATTGCAAGCACCTGTGGGAAGGGGAAAAATTATGTCTTTTTTCTTTCAAACAATTTAAATAATAAAAACGTGCAACTTACCGATCACAAATATACTTCTTATGATTCAACTTGCTAAGCTGTGACGAAACCAATCGTGACAAATTTCGTATACACATGAAATGTCCATGCGTCTTTGCAACATTCTGTAGAAACAACAAGTTGACGTGTCTTCCCTCCCGTTTCTTCTCGGTCAAATGAAGCGTTACACATTTCTCCCGCACCCATTCAAACACGTTCACGGAAACATCGTTTTCTCGTTCAAATTTGCGGATGTCTTTGAACGACATAGGCAGTTGAAAACCTTCAGTTTTCGGAAGCACGTCTTTGTAGTGTGGATATGCCGACGAACGCGATGGATTTCTCTCGACCGGATAAAGACCTGCCACGATTGCCCAATAAAAGCATGCGTCGTCGTTGCTGTTCACGTTCACGATCGCTCTTTTCAGCAGTATCGCTCGAGGCACGTCGATTGCCGCGGTGCAGCCGGCTTGCAACGGTTGATATTTACTAAAGTTCACGATCAAATGTAGTATCTTTGACAGCGCCCACCCGCTGTCTCGCTCTTGAAACTCCTCCATCGATGTTAAAATCGTGGACACAACGTCTTTCTGATACCACTGCCGTAGATTGCTCGTCCGAAACAATGCAACGTTCCGTGTGCTGAAACTTTTCACAGAAACCTCGTTGGCGCGCTGCATGAATTCTGCCTCCAACGTTACGCTAGCTTTCAGCGACGAATGCGCGTTTAAAAATTCCGTAACACGCCCTGTGACCATTCGTTTCGCATGTTGTAAAAATTGTTTCGGATCGATATGCTCAACGTTGATAACGATGCCGGTCGATATGCGATTTTTAAAAGCCGACTCGACATCTTCCCAACGAAGCGTCGACGCTCTCGCACCCCTGCGATCGTATAAACCTCTACCGACGCGTGACGAGGAAACACGATGATTCAGCGAAACGTTCAAAGTTTTCATACGACACATCGTCGATGTTAAACTAAATTTCTTGCCTACTGACAATTCATCCTTTGCATGGGATAGATAATTTATGCAGCACTGCAGAGACTCGATGTACGAGCGATGCCATTCGCGATACTCGTCCATAGTTTTCACCAACATTGACATGCGTGTCAAACACTTCAACATATTTTTACACGTTTCGATCATCTTGCTTTGTTAACACACTGTATAGAATACCTTTAGCATGACAACGATGGAACGTTCGCGTATGATAGCATTTGCATTCCATCACGTCCTATTTATAAAAGGAAACTGTCCTTGAAAATAGGTATCATATTACAGATGACTCATCACGCGTTCGAACACGTTCGAGTTTACTCAAAAGCTGACGCTGCAGTTTTGCACGTGTGACGGTGTATCATATTACATACTGTGAAACCTCCCTCCCCCTTGCCCCTCTCCTACGAAAACGTTCAAGACGGGGTATCATATTACATACTGTGAAAAACCCCCCTCCCCCTTACCCCTCTCCGATGAACACGTTCAAGGTTACCCAATAGCTGATGCTGCAGTTTTGCACATGTGAGATGGGGTATCATATTACATACTGCGAAGTCCTTGAAAAGAGGTATCATATTACAGATGACTCATCACTCATGACTCATCACTCATGACTCATCACACGTTCAACTTTACTCAAAAAGCTGACGTTCAAGGTTATTCAAAAAGCTGACGCTGCAGTTTTGCACGTGCGATGGGGTATCATATTACATACTGCGAAACCCCCCTCCCCCTTGCCCCTCTCCTACGAAAACGTTCAAGACGGGGTATCATCTTACATACTGTGAAAAACCCCCCTCCCCCTTACCCCTCTCCGATGAACACGTTCAAGGTTACCCAATAGCTGATGCTGCAGTTTTGCACGTGTGAGTTGCCCCTAGGAGCAGGTTCGGACACGTTCAAGGTTATCCAAAAAGCTGACGCTGCACTTTTGCAGAGATACCCCCCTCCCCCTCCACCGCAAATATGGTCGGGCAATAAGGTAATCCCCCCCACCCCCTTCAGCTGCGTCGGTAAGGTAGGAATCTACCTACAATGATAAGTGGTGTGCTAGAACCGGTCTATACATACTACTCATAACGCATAACGCAAAACGCATAACGCATAGCGGATAACGCACAACGCATAACACATAACGCATAACGAATAACGCATAACGCATAACGGATCACGCATTACTCATAACGCATAACGCATAACGCATAACGCATAACGCATAACCATAACGCATAACGCATAACGCATAACGCATAACGCGTAACGGATCAAGCATTACTCATAACGCATAACGCATAACGCATAACGCATAACGCTTAACGCATGACCCATAGCGCATAACGCATTACGCGTAACTCATAACGCAAAAAGCATAACGCATAACGGGTCACGCATTACTCATAACGCATAACACATAACGCATAACCCATATCGCATAACGCATATCGCATAACGCTTAACGCATGACCCATAGCGCATAACGCATTACGCGTAACTCATAACGCAAAAAGCATAACGCATAACGGGTCACGCATTACTCATAACCCATAACGCATAACGCATAACGCATAACACATAACGGATCACGCATTACTCATAACGCATAACACATAACGGATCACGCATTACTCATAACGCATAACGCATAACGCATAACGCATAACGCATAACCCATAACGCATAACGCATAACGCATGACTCATAACGCACAACCCATAACGCATAACGCATAACGCATAGCGCATAACGCATAACACATAACGGATCACGCATTACTCATAACGCATAACACATAACGGATCACGCATTACTCATAACGCATAACGCATAACGCATAACGCATAACGCATAACCCATAACGCATAACGCATAACGCATGACTCATAACGCACAACCCATAACGCATAACGCATAACGCAAATCGCATAACGCATAACGCATAATGCATAAAGCATAACGCATAACGCATAACTCATAACGCATAACGCATACCGCATAACGCATACCGCATAACGCATAACGCATAACGCATAACGCATAACGCATAACGCATAACGCATAACGCATAACGCATAACGCATAACGCATAACGCATAACGCATAACGCATAACGCATAACGCATAACGCATAACGCATAACGCAAAACGCATAACGCATAACGCATAACGCATAACACATAACGGATCACGCATTACTCATAACGCATAACGCATAACGCATAACGCATAACGCATAACGCATAACCCATAACGCATAACGCATAACGCATGACTCATAACGCACAACCCATAACGCATAACGCATAACGCAAATCGCATAACGCATAACGCATAATGCATAAAGCATAACGCATAAAGCATAACTCATAACGCATAACGGATCACGCATTACTCATAGCGCATAACGCATAACGCATAACGGATCACGCATTACTCATAACGCATAACGCATAACGCATAACGCATAACGAATAACGCATAACGTTTAACGCATTACTCATAACGCATAACGCATAACACATAACAGATCACGCATTACTCATAACGCATAACGCATAACGCATAATGCATAACGCATAACGCATAACGCATAACGCATAACGCATAACGCATAACGCATAACGCATAACGCATAACGCATAACGCATAACGCATAACGCATAATGCATAACCCATAACGCATAACGCATAACGCACAGCGGATATCGCATAACGCATAACGCATAATGCATACCGCATAACGCATAACGCATAACGCATAACGCATAACGCATAACGCATAACGCATAACGCATAACACATAACGCATAACGCATAACGCATAACGCATAACGCATAACGCATAACGGATCACGCATTACTCATAACGCATAACGCATAACGCATAACGCATAACCCATAACGCATAACGCATAACGCATAACGCATAACGCATAACGCATAACGCATTACGCGTAACGCATAACGCGTAACGCATAAAGCATAACGCGTAACGGATCAGGCATTACTCATTACCCATAACGCATAACGCATAACGCATAGCGCATAACGCATAACACATAACGGATCACGCATAAAGCAAAACGCATAACGCATAACGCATGACTCATACCGCACAACCCATAACGCATAACGCATAACGCAAATCGCATAACGCATAACGCATAATGCATAAAGCATAACGCATAACGCATAACGCATAACGCATAACGGATCACGCATTACTCATAGCGCATAACGCATAACGCATAACGGATCACGCATTACTCATAACGCATAACGCATAACGCATAACGCATAACGAATAACGCATAACGTTTCACGCATTACTCATAACGCATAACGCATAACGCATAACAGATCACGCATTACTCATAACGCATAACGCATAACGCATAACACATAACGCATAACGCATAACGCATAACGGATCACGCATTACTCATAACGCTTAACGCATAACGCATAACGCATAACACATAACGCATAACCCATAACGCATAACGCATAACGCATAACGCTTAACGCATAACCCATAGCGCATAACGCATTACGCGTAACGCATAACGCATAGCGGATAACGCACAACGCATAACACATAACGCATAACGCATAACGCATAACGCATAACGCATAACGCATAACGCATAACGCATAACGCATAACGCATACCGCATAACGCATAACGCATAACGCATAACGCATAACGCATAACGCATAACGCATAACGCATAACGCATAACCCATAACGCATACCGCATAACGCATAACGCATAACGCATAACGCATAACGCATAACGCATAACGCATAACGCATAACCCATAACGCATACCGCATAACGCATAACGCATAACGCATAACGCATAACGCATAACGCATAACGCATAACGCATAACGCATAACGCATAACACATAACGCATAACCCATAACGCATAACGCATAACGCATAACGCATAACGCATAACGCATAACGCATAACGCATAACGCATAACGCATAACGCATAACGCATAACGCATAACGCATAACGCAAAACGCATAACGCATAACGCATAACGCATAACACATAACGGATCACGCATTACTCATAACGCATAACGCATAACGCATAACGCATAACGCATAACCCATAACGCATAACGCATAAAGCAAAACGCATAACGCATAACGTATGACTCATAACGCACAACCCATAACGCATAACGCATAACGCAAATCGCATAACGCATAACGCATAATGCATAAAGCATAACGCATAACGCATTACGCATAACGCATAACGGATCACGCATTACTCATAGCGCATAACGCATAACGCATAACGCATAACGCATAACGCATAACGCATAACGCATAACGCATAACGCATAACGCATAACGCATAACGCATAACGCAAAACGCATAACGCATAACGCATAACGCATAACACATAACGGATCACGCATTACTCATAACGCATAACGCATAACGCATAACGCATAACGCATAACACATTACGGATCACGCATTACTCATAACGCATAACGCATAACGCATAACGTATAACGCATAACGCATAACGCATAACACATAACGCATAACCCATAACGCATAACGCATAACGCATAACGCTTAACGCATGACCCATAGTGCATAACGCATTACGCGTAACGCATAACGCATAACGCATAACGCATAAAGCATAACGCATAACGGATCACGCATTACTCATAACGCATAACGCATAACGCATAACGCATAACGAATAACGCATAACGTTTCACGCATTACTCATAAAGCATAACGCATAACGCATAACGCATAACGGATCACGCATTACTCATAACGCATAACGCATAACGCATAACGCATAACGCATAACCCATAACGCATAACGCATAACGCATAACCCATAACGCATAACGCATAACGCATAACGCATAACGCATAACGCATAACGCATAACGCATAACGCATGACGCATAACGCATAACGCATAACGCAAATCGCATAACGCATAACGCCTAACGCATAACGCATAACGCATAACGCATAACGCATAACGCATAACGCATAACGCATAACGCATAACGCATAACGCATAACGCATAATGCATAACGCATAACGCATAACGGATCACGCATTACTCATAACGCTTAACGCATAACGCATAACGCATAACGCATAACACATAACGCATAACCCATAACGCATAACGCATAACGCATAACGCTTAACGCATAACCCATAGCGCATAACGCATTACGCGTAACGCATAACGCATAGCGGATAACGCATAACGCATAGCGCATAACGCATAACACATAACGCATAACGCATAACGCATAACGCATAACGCATAACGCAAAACGCATAACGCATAACGCATAACGCATAACACATAACGGATCACGCATTACTCATAACGCATAACGCATAACGCATAACGCATAACGCATAACGCATAACCCATAACGCATAACGCATAAAGCATAACGCATAACGCATACCGCATAACGCATAACGCATAACGCATAACGCATAACGCATAACGCATAACGCATAACACATAACGCATAACCCATAACGCATAACGCATAACGCATAACGCTTAACGCATGACCCATAGTGCATAACGCATTACGCGTAACGCATAACGCATAACGCATAACGGATCACGCATGAGTCATAACCCATAACGCATAACGCATAACGCATAACGCATAACGCATAGCGCATAACGCATAACACATAACGGTTCACGCATTACTCATAACGCATAACGCATAACGCATAACGCATAACGCATAACGCATAACTCATAACGCATAACGGATCACGCATTACTCATAACGCATAACGCATAACGCATAACGCATAACACATAACGCATAACCCATAACGCATAACGCATAACGCATAACGCTTAACGCATAACCCATAGCGCATAACGCATTACGCGTAACGCATAACGCATAGCGGATAACGCACAACGCATAACACATAACGCATAACGCATAACGCATAACGCATAACGCATAACGCATAACGCATAACGCATAACGCATAACGCATAACGCATAACGCATAACGCATAACGCAAGTCGCATAACGCATAACACATAACGCATAACGTATAACGCACAACTCATAACGCATAAAGCAAAACGCATAACGCATGACGCATGACTCATAACGCACAACCCATAACGCATAACGCATAACGCAAATCGCATAACGCATAACGCATAATGCATAAAGCATAACGCATAACGCATAACGGATCACGCATTACTCATAACGCATAACGCATAACGCATAACGAATAACGCATAACGTTTCACGCATTACTCATAAAGCATAACGCATAACGCATAACGCATAACGGATCACGCATTACTCATAACGCATAACGCATAACGCATAACGCATAACCCATAACGCATAACGCATAACGCATAACCCCTAACGCATAACGCATAACGCATAACGCATAACGCATAACGCATAATGCATAACGCATAACGCATAACGGATCACGCATTACTCATAACGCTTAACGCATAACGCATAACGCATAACACATAACGCATAACCCATAACGCATAACGCATAACGCATAACGCTTAACGCATAACCCATAGCGCATAACGCATTACGCGTAACGCATAACGCATAGCGGATAACGCATAACGCATAGCGCATAACGCATAACACATAACGCATAACGCATAACGCATAACGCATAACGCAAAACGCATAACGCATAACGCATAACGCATAACGCATAACACATAACGGATCACGCATTACTCATAACGCATAACGCATAACGCATAACGCATTACGCATAACCCATAACGCATAACGCATAAAGCAAAACGCATAACGCATACCGCATAACGCATAACGCATAACGCATAACGCATAACGCATAACGCATAACACATAACGCATAACCCATAACGCATAACGCATAACGCATAACGCTTAACGCATGACCCATAGTGCATAACGCATTACGCGTAACGCATAACGCATAACGCATAACCCATAACGCATAACGCATAACGCATAACGCTTAACGCATGACCCATAGTGCATAACGCATTACGCGTAACGCATAACGCATAACGCATAACGGATCACGCATGAGTCATAACCCATAACGCATAACGCATAACGCATAACGCATAACGCATAGCGCATAACGCATAACACATAACGGTTCACGCATTACTCATAACGCATAACGCATAACGCATAACGCATAACGCATAACGCATAACGCATAACGCATAACGGATCACGCATTACTCATAACGCATAACGCATAACGCATAACGCATAACGCATAACACATAACGCATAACCCATAACGCATAACGCATAACGCATAACGCTTAACGCATAACCCATAGCGCATAACGCATTACGCGTAACGCATAACGCATAGCGGATAACGCACAACGCATAACACATAACGCATAACGCATAACGCCTAACGCATAACGCATAACGCATAACGCATACCGTATAACGCATAACGCATAACGCATAACGCATAACGCATAACGCATAACCCATAACGCATAACGCATAACGCATAACGCATAACGCATAACGCATAACGCATAACGCAAGTCGCATAACGCATAACGCATAACGCATAACGTATAACGCAAAACTCATAACGCATAAAGCAAAACGCATAACGCATGACGCATGACTCATAACGCACAACCCATAACGCATAACGCAAATCGCATAACGCATAACGCATAATGCATAAAGCATAACGCATAACGCATAACGGATCACGCATTACTCATAACGCATAACGCATAACGCATAACGAATAACGCATAACGTTTCACGCATTACTCATAAAGCATAACGCATAACGCATAACGCATAACGCATAACGCATAACGGATCACGCATTACTCATAACGCATAACGCATAACGCATAACGCATAACCCATAACGCATAACGCATAACGCATAACCCATAACGCATAACGCATAACGCATAACGCATAACGCATAACGCATAACGCATAACGCATAACGCATAACGCATAACGCATAACGCATAACGCATAACGCACAACTCATAACGCATAACGCATAACGCATAACGTATAACACATAACGGATCACGCATTACTCATAACGCATAACGCATAACGCATAACGCATAACGCATAACGCATAACGCATAACGCATAACGCATAACGCATAATGCATAACGCATAACGCATAACGGATCACGCATTACTCATAACGCTTAACGCATAACGCATAACGCATAACGCATAACACATAACGCATAACCCATAACGCATAACGCATAACGCATAACGCTTAACGCATAACCCATAGCGCATAACGCATTACGCGTAACGCATAACGCATAGCGGATAACGCACAACGCATAACACATAACGCATAACGCATAACGCATAACGCATATCGCATAACGCATAACGCATAACGCATAACGCATAACGCATAACGCATAACGCATAACGCATAACGCATAACGCATAACGCATAACGCAAATCGCATAACGCATAACGCATAACGCATAACGCATAACGCATAACCCATAACGCATAACGCATAAAGCAAAACGCATAACGCATAACGCATGACTCATAACGCACAACCCATAACGCATAACGCATAACGCAAATCGCATAACGCATAACGCATTATGCATAAAGCATAACGCATAACGCATAACGCATAACGCATAACGGATCACGCATTACTCATAGCTCATAACGCATAACGCATAACGGATCACGCATTACTCATAACGCATAACGCATAACGCATAACGCATAACGCAAAACGCATAACGCATAGCGGATAACGCACAACGCTTAACGCATAACCCATAGCGCATAACGCATTACGCGTAACGCATAACGCATAGCGGATAACGCATAACGCATAACCCATAACGCATAACGCATAAAGCAAAACGCATAACGCATAACGCATGACTCATAACGCACAACCCATAACGCATAACGCATAACGCAAATCGCATAAATCATAACGCATAATGCATAAAGCATAACGCATAACGCATAACGCATAACCCATAACGCATAACGCATAAAGCAAAACGCATAACGCATAACGCATAACCCATAACGCATAACGCATAAAGCAAAACGCATAACGCATAACGCATGACTCATAACGCACAACCCATAACGCATAACGCATAACGCAAATCGCATAACGCATAACGCATAATGCATAAAGCATAACGCATAACGCATAACGCATAACCCATAACGCATAACGCATAAAGCAAAACGCATAACGCATAACGCATGACTCATAACGCACAACCCATAACGCATAACGCATAACCCAAATCGCATAACGCATAACGCATAATGCATAAAGCATAACGCATAACGCATAATGCATAACGCATAACGGATCACGCATTACTCATAACGCATAACGCATAACGGATCACGCATTTCTCATAACGCATAACGCATAACGCATAACGCATAACGCATAACGTATAACGCATAAGGCATAACGCATAACTCATAACGCATAACGCATAACGCATAACGCATAACGCATAACGCATAACGCATAACGCATAACGCATAACGCACAACGCATAACGCATAACGGATCACGCATTACTCATAACGCATAACTCAAAACGCATAACGCATAACGCATAACGCATAACGCATAACGCATAACGCATAACGCATAACGCATAACGCATAACGCATAACGCATAACGCATAACGCATAACGCATAACGCATAACGCATAACGCACAACTCATAACGCATAACGCATAACGCAAAACTCATAACGCAAATCGCATAACGCATAACGCATAATGCATAAAGCATAACGCATAACGCATAACGCATAACGTATAACGCATAACGCTTAATGCATAACGCATAACGCGTAACGGATCAAGCATTACTCATAACGCATAACCCATAACGGATCACGCATTACTCATAGCGCATAACGCATAACGCATGACGGATCACGCATTACTCATAACGCATAACGCATAACGCATAACGCATAACGCATAACGGATCACGCATTACTCATAACGCATAACGCATAACGCATAACGTATAACGCATAACGCTTAATGCATAACGCATAACGCGTAACGGATCAAGCATTACTCATAACGCATAACGCATAACGGATCACGCATTACTCATAGCGCATAACGCATAACGCATAAGGGATCACGCATTACTCATAACGCATAACGCATAACGGATCACGCATTTCTCATAACGCATAACGCATAACGCATAACGCATAACGCATAACGTATAACGCATAACGCATAACGCATAACTCATAACGCATAACGCATAACGCATAACGCATAACGCATAACGCATAACGCATAACGCATAACGCATAACGCACAACGCATAACGCATAACGGATCACGCATTACTCATAACGCATAACTCAAAACGCATAACGCATAACGCATAACGCATAACGCATAACGCATAACGCATAACGCATAACGCATAACGCATAACGCATAACGCATAACGCATAACGCATAACGCATAACGCATAACGCATAACGCATAACGCATAACGCATAACGCATAACGCATAACGCACAACTCATAACGCATAACGCATAACGCAAAACGCATAACGGATAACGCATAACGGATAACCCATAACGCATAACCCATAACGCATAACGCATAACGAATAACGCTTAACGCATGACCCATAGCGCATAACGCATTACGCGTAACTCATAACGCATAAAGCATAACGCATAACGGATCACGCATTACTCATAACCCATAACGCATAACGCATAACGCATAACCCATAACGCATAACGCATAAAGCAAAACGCATAACGCATAACGCATGACTCATAACGCACAACCCATAACGCATAACGCAAAACGCATAACGCATAGCGGATAACGCACAACGCATAACACATAACGCATAACGCATAACGCATAACGCATAACGCATAACGCATAACGCATAACGCATAACGCATAACGCATAACGCAAATCGCATAACGTATAACGCACAACGCATAACACATAACGCATAACGCATAACGCATAACGCATAACGCATAACGCATAACGCATAACGCATAACGCATTACGCATAACGCATAACGCATAACGCATAACGCATAACGCATAACGCATAACGCATAACCCATAACACATAACGCATAACGCATAACGCATAACGCATAACGCATAACGCAAAACTCATAACGCAAATCGCATAACGCATAACGCATAATGCATAAAGCATAACGCATAACGCATAACGCATAACGTATAACGCATAACGCTTAATGCATAACGCATAACGCGTAACGGATCAAGCATTACTCATAACGCATAACCCATAACGGATCACGCATTACTCATAGCGCATAACGCATAACGCATGACGGATCACGCATTACTCATAACGCATAACGCATAACGCATAACGCATAACGCATAACGGATCACGCATTACTCTTAACGCATAACGCATAACGCATAACGCATAACGTATAACGCATAACGCTTAATGCATAACGCATAACGCGTAACGGATCAAGCATTACTCATAACGCATAACGCGTAACGGATCACGCAGTACTCATAACGCATAACGCATAACGGATCACGCATTACTCATAGCGCATAACGCATAACGCATAAGGGATCACGCATTACTCATAACGCATAACGCATAACGGATCACGCATTTCTCATAACGCATAACGCATAACGCATAACGCATAACGCATAACGCATAACGTATAACGCATAACGCATAACGCATAACTCATAACGCATAACGCATAACGCATAACGCATAACGCATAACGCATAACGCATAACGCATAACGCATAACGCACAACGCATAACGCATAACGGATCACGCATTACTCATAACGCATAACTCAAAACGCATAACGCATAACGCATAACGCATAACGCATAACGCATAACGCATAACGCATAACGCATAACGCATAACGCATAACGCATAACGCATAACGCATAACGCATAACGCATAACGCATAACGCATAACGCATAACGCATAACGCATAACGCATAACGCATAACGCATAACGCATAACGCATAACGCACAACTCATAACGCATAACGCATAACGCAAAACGCATAACGGATAACGCATAACGGATAACACATAATGCATAACGCATAACGCATAACGCATAACGCATAACGCATAACGCATAACGCATAACGCATAACGCATAACGCATAACGCATAACGCATAACGCATAACCCATAACACATAACGCATAACGCATAACGCATAACGCATAACACATAACGCATAACGCATAACGCATAACCCATAACACATAACGCATAACGCATAACGCATAACGCATAACGCATAACGCAAATCGCATAACGCATAACGCATAACGCATAACGGATCAGGTTTTACTCATAACGCATAACGCATAACGCATAACGCATAACGCATAACGCATAACGCATAACGGATCACGCATTACTCATAACGCATAACGCGTAACGCATGACGCATAACGGATCACGCATTACTCATAACGCATAACGCATAACGCATAACGCATAACGCATAACGCATAACGCATAACGCATAACGCATAACCCATAACACATAACGCATAACGCATAACGCATAACGCATAACGCATAACGCATAACGCATAACGCAAATCGCATAACGCATAACGCATAACGCATAAGGCATTACGCATAACGTATAACGCATAACGCATAACGCAAAACGCATAACGCATAGCGGATAACGCACAACGCATAACACATAACGCATAACGCATAACGCATGACTCATAACGCACAACCCATAACGCATATTGCATAACGCATAACGCATAACGCATAACCCATAACGCATAACGCATAACGCATAACGCATAACGCATAACGCATAACGCATAACGCAAATCGCATAACGTATAACGCACAACGCATAACACATAACGCATAACGCATAACGCATAACGCATAACGCATAACGCATAACGCATAACGCATATTGCATAACGCATAACGCATAACGCATAACGCATAACGCATAACGCATAACGCATAACGCATAACGCACAACTCATAACGCATAACGCATAACGCAAAACTCATAACGCAAATCGCATAACGCATAACGCATAATGCATAAAGCATAACGCATAACGCATAACGCATAACGTATAACGCATAACGCTTAATGCATAACGCATAACGCGTAACGGATCAAGCATTACTCATAACGCATAACCCATAACGGATCACGCATTACTCATAGCGCATAACGCATAACGCATGACGGATCACGTATTACTCATAACGCATAACGCATAACGCATAACGCATAACGCATAACGGATCACGCATTACTCATAACGCATAACGCATAACGCATAACGTATAACGCATAACGCTTAATGCATAACGCATAACGCGTAACGGATCAAGCATTACTCATAACGCATAACGCATAACGGATCACGCATTACTCATAGCGCATAACGCATAACGCATAAGGGATCACGCATTACTCATAACGCATAACGCATAACGGATCACGCATTTCTCATAACGCATAACGCATAACGCATAACGCATAACGCATAACGTATAACGCATAACGCATAACGCATAACTCATAACGCATAACGCATAACGCATAACGCATAACGCATAACGCATAACGCATAACGCATAACGCATAACGCACAACGCATAACGCATAACGGATCACGCATTACTCATAACGCATAACTCAAAACGCATAACGCATAACGCATAACGCATAACGCATAACGCATAACGCATAACGCATAACGCATAACGCATAACGCATAACGCATAACGCATAACGCATAACGCATAACGCATAACGCATAACGCATAACGCATAACGCATAACGCATAACGCATAACGCATAACGCACAACTCATAACGCATAACGCATAACGCAAAACGCATAACGGATAACGCATAACGGATAACACATAATGCATAACGCATAACGCATAACGCATAACGCATAACGCATAACGCATAACGCATAACGCATAACGCATAACGCATAACGCATAACCCATAACACATAACGCATAACGCATAACGCATAACGCATAACACATAACGCATAACGCATAACGCATAACCCATAACACATAACGCATAACGCATAACGCATAACGCATAACGCATAACGCAAATCGCATAACGCATAACGCATAACGCATAACGGATCAGGTTTTACTCATAACGCATAACGCATAACGCATAACGCATAACGCATAACGCATAACGCATAACGGATCACGCATTACTCATAACGCATAACGCGTAACGCATGACGCATAACGGATCACGCATTACTCATAACGCATAACGCATAACGCATAACGCATAACGCATAACGCATAACGCATAACGCATAACGCATAACGCATAACCCATAACACATAACGCATAACGCATAACGCATAACGCATACCGCATAACGCATAACGCATAACGCAAATCGCATAACGCATAACGCATAACGCATAAGGCATTACGCATAACGTATAACGCATAACGCATAACGCAAAACGCATAACGCATAGCGGATAACGCACAACGCATAACACATAACGCATAACGCATAACGCATGACTCATAACGCACAACCCATAACGCATATTGCATAACGCATAACGCATAACGCATAACCCATAACGCATAACGCATAACGCATAACGCATAACGCATAACGCAAATCGCATAACGTATAACGCACAACGCATAACACATAACGCATAACGCATAACGCATAACGCATAACGCATAACGCATAACGCATAACGCATATTGCATAACGCATAACGCATAACGCATAACGCATAACGCATAACGCATAACGCATAACGCACAACTCATAACGCATAACGCATAACGCAAAACTCATAACGCAAATCGCATAACGCATAACGCATAATGCATAAAGCATAACGCATAACGCATAACGCATAACGTATAACGCATAACGCTTAATGCATAACGCATAACGCGTAACGGATCAAGCATTACTCATAACGCATAACCCATAACGGATCACGCATTACTCATAGCGCATAACGCATAACGCATGACGGATCAAGCATTACTCATAACGCATAACGCATAACGCATAACGCATAACGCATAACGGATCACGCATTACTCATAACGCATAACGCATAACGCATAACGTATAACGCATAACGCTTAATGCATAACGCATAACGCGTAACGGATCAAGCATTACTCATAACGCATAACGCGTAACGGATCACGCAGTACTCATAACGCGTAACGCATAACGGATCACGCATTACTCATAGCGCATAACGCATAACGCATAAGGGATCACGCATTACTCATAACGCATAACGCATAACGGATCACGCATTTCTCATAACGCATAACGCATAACGCATAACGCATAACGCATAACGTATAACGCATAACGCATAACGCATAACTCATAACGCATAACGCATAACGCATAACGCATAACGCATAACGCATAACGCATAACGCATAACGCATAACGCACAACGCATAACGCATAACGGATCACGCATTACTCATAACGCATAACTCAAAACGCATAACGCATAACGCATAACGCATAACGCATAACGCATAACGCATAACGCATAACGCATAACGCATAACGCATAACGCATAACGCATAACGCATAACGCATAACGCATAACGCATAACGCATAACGCATAACGCATAACGCATAACGCATAACGCACAACTCATAACGCATAACGCATAACGCAAAACGCATAACGGATAACGCATAACGGATAACACATAATGCATAACGCATAACGCATAACGCATAACGCATAACGCATAACGCATAACGCATAACGCATAACCCATAACACATAACGCATAACGCATAACGCATAACGCATAACGCATAACGCATAACGCATAACCCATAACACATAACGCATAACGCATAACGCATAACGCATAACGCATAACGCATAACGCACAACTCATAACGCATAACGCATAACGCAAAACGCATAACGGATAACGCATAACGGATAACACATAATGCATAACGCATAACGCATAACGCATAACGCATTACGCATAACGCATAACGCATAACGCATAACGCATAACGCATAACGCATAACGCATAACGCATAACGCATAACGCATAACGCATAACGCAAATCGCATAACGCATAACGCATAACGCATAACGGATCAGGTTTTACTCATAACGCATAACGCATAACGCATAACGCATAACGCATAACGCATAACGCATAACGGATCACGCATTACTCATAACGCATAACGCGTAACGCATGACGCATAACGGATCACGCATTACTCATAACGCATAACGCATAACGCATAACGCATAACGCATAACGCATAACGCATAACGCATAACCCATAACACATAACGCATAACGCATAACGCATAACGCATAACGCAAATCGCATAACGCATAACGCATAACGCATAAGGCATTACGCATAACGTATAACGCATAACGCATAACGCAAAACGCATAACGCATAGCGGATAACGCACAACGCATAACACATAACGCATAACGCATAACGCATGACTCATAACGCACAACCCATAACGCATATTGCATAACGCATAACGCATAACGCATAACCCATAACGCATAACGCATAACGCATAACGCATAACGCATAACGCATAACGCATAACGCAAATCGCATAACGTATAACGCACAACGCATAACACATAACGCATAACGCATAACGCATAACGCATAACGCATAACGCATAACGCATAACGCATAACGCATAACGCATATTGCATAACGCATAACGCATAACGCATAACGCATAACGCATAACGCATAACGCATAACGCACAACTCATAACGCATAACGCATAACGCAAAACTCATAACGCAAATCGCATAACGCATAACGCATAATGCATAAAGCATAACGCATAACGCATAACGTATAACGCATAACGCTTAATGCATAACGCATAACGCGTAACGGATCAAGCATTACTCATAACGCATAACCCATAACGGATCACGCATTACTCATAGCGCATAACGCATAACGCATGACGGATCACGCATTACTCATAACGCATAACGCATAACGCATAACGCATAACGCATAACGGATCACGCATTACTCATAACGCATAACGCATAACGCATAACGTATAACGCATAACGCTTAATGCATAACGCATAACGCGTAACGGATCAAGCATTACTCATAACGCATAACGCGTAACGGATCACGCAGTACTCATAACGCATAACGCATAACGGATCACGCATTACTCATAGCGCATAACGCATAACGCATAAGGGATCACGCATTACTCATAACGCATAACGCATAACGGATCACGCATTTCTCATAACGCATAACGCATAACGCATAACGCATAACGCATAACGTATAACGCATAACGCATAACGCCTAACTCATAACGCATAACGCATAACGCATAACGCATAACGCATAACGCATAACGCATAACGCACAACGCATAACGCATAACGGATCACGCATTACTCATAACGCATAACTCAAAACGCATAACGCATAACGCATAACGCATAACGCATAACGCATAACGCATAACGCATAACGCATAACGCATAACGCATAACGCATAACGCATAACGCATAACGCATAACGCATAACGCATAACGCATAACGCATAACGCATAACGCATAACGCATAACGCATAACGCATAACGCATAACGCATAACGCATAACGCATAACGCATAACGCATAACGCATAACGCATAACGCACAACTCATAACGCATAACGCATAACGCAAAACGCATAACGGATAACGCATAACGGATAACACATAATGCATAACGCATAACGCATAACGCATAACGCATAACGCATAACGCATAACGCATAACGCATAACCCATAACACATAACGCATAACGCATAACGCATAACGCATAACGCATAACGCATAACGCATAACGCATAACCCATAACACATAACGCATAACGCATAACGCATAACGCATAACGCATAACGCAAATCGCATAACGCATAACGCATAACGCATTACGCATAACGTATAACGCATAACGCATAACGCATAACGCATAACGCATAACGCATAACGCAAATCGCATAACGCATAACGCATAACGCATTACGCATAACGTATAACGCATAACGCATAACGCAAAACGCATAACGCATAGCGGATAACGCACAACGCATAACGCATAACGCATAACGCAAATCGCATAACGTATAACGCACAACGCATAACACATAACGCATAACGCATAACGCATAACGCATAACGCATAACGCATAACGCATAACGCATAACGCATATTGCATAACGCATAACGCATAACGCATAACGCATAACGCATAACGCATAACGCATAACGCACACCTCATAACGCATAACGCATAACGCAAAACTCATAACGCAAATCGCATAACGCATAACGCATAATGCATAAAGCATAACGCATAACGCATAACGCATAACGCATAACGTATAACGCATAACGCTTAATGCATAACGCATAACGCGTAACGGATCAAGCATTACTCATAACGCAGAACGCATAACGGATCACGCATTACTCATAGCGCATAACGCATAACGGATCACGCATTACTCATAACGCATAACGCATAACGCATAACGCATAACGCATAACGCATAACGCATAACGCATAACGGATCACGCATTACTCATAACGCATAACGCTTAATGCATAACGCATAACGCGTAACGGATCAAGCATTACTCATAACGCATAACGCATAACGGATCACGCAGTACTCATAACGCATAACGCATAACGGATCACGCATTACTCATAGCGCATAACGCATAACGCATAACGGATCACGCATTACTCATAACGCATAACGCATAACGGATCACGCATTTCTCATAACGCATAACGCATAACGCATAACGCATAACGCATAACGCATAACGCATAACGCATAACGCATAACGCATAACGCATAACGCATAACGCATAACGTAAAACGCATAACGCTTAATGCATAACGCATAACGCGTAACGGATCAAGCATTACTCATAACGCATAACGCATAACGGATCACGCATTACTCATAGCGCATAACCCATAACGCATAACGCATAACGGATCACGCATTACTCATAACGCATAACGCATAACGCATTACGCATAACGCATAACGCATAACGCATAACGCATAACGCATAACGCATAACGCATAACGCATAACGCATAACGCATAACGCATATCGCATAACCCATAACACATAACGCATAACGCATAACGCATAACGCATAACGCATAACGCATAACGCATAACGCATAACGCATAACGCAAATCGCATAACGCATAACGCATAACGCATAACGCATTACGCATAACGTATAACGCATAACGCATAACGCAAAACGCATAACGCATAGCGGATAACGCACAACGCATAACACATAACGCATAACGCATAACGCATGACTCATAACGCACAACCCATAACGCATATTGCATAACGCATAACGCATAACGCATAACCCATAACGCATAACGCATAACGCATAACGCATAACGCATAACGCATAACGCATAACGCATAACGCAAATCGCATAACGTATAACGCACAACGCATAACACATAACGCATAACGCATAACGCATAACGCATAACGCATAACGCATAACGCATAACGCATAACGCATAACGCATAACGCATAACGCATAACGCATATTGCATAACGCATAACGCATAACGCATAACGCATAACGCATAACGCATAACGCATAACGCATAACGCATAACGCATAACGCACAACTCATAACGCATAACGCATAACGCATAACGCATAACGCATAACGCATAACACATAACACATAACCCATAACGCATAACGCATAACGCATAACGCTTAACGCATGACCCATAGCGCATAACGCATTACGCATAAAGCAAAACGCATAACGCATAACGCATGACTCATAACGCACAACCCATAACGCATAACGCAAATCGCATAACGCATAACGCATAATGCAAAACGCATAACGCATAGCGGATAACGCACAACGCATAACACATAACGCATAACGCATAACGCATGACTCATAACGCATAACGCATAACGCATAACGCATAACGCAAATCGCATAACGCATAACGCATAACGCATAAGGCATTACGCATAACGTATAACGCATAACGCATAACGCAAAACGCATAACGCATAGCGGATAACGCACAACGCATAACACATAACGCATAACGCATAACGCATGACTCATAACGCACAACCCATAACGCATATTGCATAACGCATAACGCATAACGCAAAACCCATAACGCATAACGCATAACGCATAACGCATAACGCATAACGCATAACGCATAACGCATAACGCATAACGCATAACGCATAACGCATAACGCAAATCGCATAACGTATAACGCACAACGCATAACACATAACGCATAACGCATAACGCATAACGCATAACGCATAACGCATAACGCATAACGCATAACGCATAACGCATAACGCATAACGCATAACGCATAACGCATAACGCATAACGCATAACGCATAACGCATAACGCATAACGCATAACGCATAACGCATAACGCATAACGCATAACGCATAACGCATAACGCATAACGCATATTGCATAACGCATAACGCATAACGCATAACGCATAACGCATAACGCATAACGCATAACGCATAACGCATAACGCATAACGCACAACTCATAACGCATAACGCATAACGCATAACGCATAACGCATAACGCATAACGCTTAACGCATAACACATAACACATAACCCATAACGCATAACGCATAACGCATAACGCTTAACGCATAAACCATAGCGCATAACGCATTACGCATAACGCATAACGCATAACGCATAACGCAAATCGCATAACGCATAACGCATAACGCATAATGCATTACGCATAACGTATAACGCATAACGCATAACGCAAAACGCATAACGCATAGCGGATAACGCACAACGCATAACACATAACGCATAACGCATAACGCATGACTCATAACGCACAACCCATAACGCATATTGCATAACGCATAACGCATAACGCATAACGCATAACCCATAACGCATAACGCATAACGCATAACGCATAACGCATAACGCATAACGCATAACGCATAACGCATAACGCATAACGCATAACGCAAATCGCATAACGTATAACGCACAACGCATAACACATAACGCATAACGCATAACGCATAACGCATAACGCATAACGCATAACGCATAACGCATAACGCATAACGCATAACGCATAACGCATAACGCATATTGCATAACGCATATTGCATAACGCATAACGCATAACGCATAACGCATAACGCATAACGCATAACGCACAACTCATAACGCATATTGCATAACGCATAACGCATAACGCATAACGCATAACGCATAACGCATAACGCACAACTCATAACGCATAACGCATAACGCAAAACTCATAACGCAAATCGCATAACGCATAACGCATAATGCATAAAGCATAACGCATAACGCATAACGCATAACGTATAACGCATAACGCTTAATGCATAACGCATAACGCGTAACGGATCAAGCATTACTCATAACGCATAACCCATAACGGATCACGCATTACTCATAGCGCATAACGCATAACGCATGACGGATCACGCATTACTCATAACGCATAACGCATAACGCATCACGCATTACTCATAGCGCATAACGCATAACGCATAAGGGATCACGCATTACTCATAACGCATAACGCATAACGGATCACGCATTTCTCATAACGCATAACGCATAACGCATAACGCATAACGCATAACGTATAACGCATAACGCATAACGCATAACTCATAACGCATAACGCATAACGCATAACGCATAACGCATAACGCATAACGCATAACGCATAACGCACAACGCATAACGCATAACGGATCACGCATTACTCATAACGCATAACTCATACCGCATAACGCATAACGCATAACGCATAACGCATAACGCATAACGCATAACGCATAACGCATAACGCATAACGCATAACGCATAACGCATAACGCATAACGCATAACGGATCACCCATTACTCATAACGCATAACTCAAAACGCATAACGCATAACGCATAACGCATAACGCATAACGCATAACGCATAACGCATAACGCATAACGCATAACGCATAACGCATAACGCATAACGCATAACGCATAACGCATAACGCATAACGCATAACGCATAACGCATAACGCATAACGCATAACGCATAACGCATAACGCATAACGCATAACGCATAACGCATAACGGATCACGCATTACTCATAGCGCATAACGCATAACGCATAAGGGATCACGCATTACTCATAACGCATAACGCATAACGGATCACGCATTTCTCATAACGCATTTCTCATAACGCATAACGCATAACGCATAACGCATAACGCATAACGTATAACGCATAACGCATAACGCCTAACTCATAACGCATAACGCATAACGCATAACGCATAACGCATAACGCATAACGCATAACGCATAACGCATAACGCACAACGCATAACGCATAACGGATCACCCATTACTCATAACGCATAACTCAAAACGCATAACGCATAACGCATAACGCATAACGCATAACGCATAACGCATAACGCATAACGCATAACGCATAACGCATAACGCATAACGCATAACGCATAACGCATAACGCATAACGCATAACGCATAACGCATAACGCATAACGCATAACGCATAACGCATAACGCATAACGCATAACGCATAGCGCATAACGCATAACGCATAACGCATAACGCATAACGCATAACGCATAACGCATAACGCATAACGCATAACGCATAACGCACAACTCATAACGCATAACGCATAACGCAAAACGCATAACGGATAACGCATAACGGATAACACATAATGCATAACGCATAACGCATAACGCATAACGCATAACGCATAACGCATAACGCATAACGCATAACGCATAACCCATAACACATAACGCATAACGCATAACGCATAACGCATAACGCATAACGCATAACGCATAACGCATAACCCATAACACATAACGCATAACGCATAACGCATAACGCATAACGCAAATCGCATAACGCATAACGCATAACGCATTACGCATAACGTATAACGCATAACGCATAACGCATAACGCATAACGCATAACGCATAACGCAAATCGCATAACGCATAACGCATAACGCATTACGCATAACGTATAACGCATAACGCATAACGCAAAACGCATAACGCATAGCGGATAACGCACAACGCATAACGCATAACGCATAACGCAAATCGCATAACGTATAACGCACAACGCATAACACATAACGCATAACGCATAACGCATAACGCATAACGCATAACGCATAACGCATAACGCATAACGCATATTGCATAACGCATAACGCATAACGCATAACGCATAACGCATAACGCATAACGCACACCTCATAACGCATAACGCATAACGCAAAACTCATAACGCAAATCGCATAACGCATAACGCATAATGCATAAAGCATAACGCATAACGCATAACGCATAACGTATAACGCATAACGCTTAATGCATAACGCATAACGCGTAACGGATCAAGCATTACTCATAACGCAGAACGCATAACGGATCACGCATTACTCATAGCGCATAACGCATAACGGATCACGCATTACTCATAACGCATAACGCATAACGCATAACGCATAACGCATAACGCATAACGGATCACGCATTACTCATAACGCATAACGCATAACGCATAACGTATAACGCATAACGCTTAATGCATAACGCATAACGCGTAACGGATCAAGCATTACTCATAACGCATAACGCATAACGGATCACGCAGTACTCATAACGCATAACGCATAACGGATCACGCATTACTCATAGCGCATAACGCATAACGCATAACGGATCACGCATTACTCATAACGCATAACGCATAACGGATCACGCATTTCTCATAACGCATAACGCATAACGCATAACGCATAACGCATAACGCATAACGCATAACGCATAACGCATAACGCATAACGCATAACGTAAAACGCATAACGCTTAATGCATAACGCATAACGCGTAACGGATCAAGCATTACTCATAACGCATAACGCATAACGGATCACGCATTACTCATAGCGCATAACCCATAACGCATAACGCATAACGGATCACGCATTACTCATAACGCATAACGCATAACGCATTACGCATAACGCATAACGCATAACGCATAACGCATAACGCATAACGCATAACGCATAACGCATAACGCATAACGCATAACGCATAACGCATAACGCATATCGCATAACCCATAACACATAACGCATAACGCATAACGCATAACGCATAACGCATAACGCATAACGCATAACGCATAACGCAAATCGCATAACGCATAACGCATAACGCATAACGCATTACGCATAACGTATAACGCATAACGCATAACGCAAAACGCATAACGCATAGCGGATAACGCACAACGCATAACACATAACGCATAACGCATAACGCATGACTCATAACGCACAACCCATAACGCATATTGCATAACGCATAAAGCATAACGCATAACCCATAACGCATAACGCATAACGCATAACGCATAACGCATAACGCATAACGCATAACGCATAACGCATAACGCAAATCGCATAACGTATAACGCACAACGCATAACACATAACGCATAACGCATAACGCATAACGCATAACGCATAACGCATAACGCATAACGCATAACGCATAACGCATAACGCATAACGCATAACGCATAACGCATAACGCATAACGCATATTGCATAACGCATAACGCATAACGCATAACGCATAACGCATAACGCATAACGCATAACGCATAACGCATAACGCACAACTCATAACGCATAACGCATAACGCATAACGCATAACGCATAACGCATAACACATAACACATAACCCATAACGCATAACGCATAACGCATAACGCTTAACGCATGACCCATAGCGCATAACGCATTACGCATAAAGCAAAACGCATAACGCATAACGCATGACTCATAACGCACAACCCATAACGCATAACGCAAATCGCATAACGCATAACGCATAACGCAAAACGCATAACGCATAGCGGATAACGCACAACGCATAACACATAACGCATAACGCATAACGCATGACTCATAACGCATAACGCATAACGCATAACGCATAACGCAAATCGCATAACGCATAACGCATAACGCATAAGGCATTACGCATAACGTATAACGCATAACGCATAACGCAAAACGCATAACGCATAGCGGATAACGCACAACGCATAACACATAACGCATAACGCATAACGCATGACTCATAACGCACAACCCATAACGCATATTGCATAACGCATAACGCATAACGCAAAACCCATAACGCATAACGCATAACGCATAACGCATAACGCATAACGCATAACGCATAACGCATAACGCATAACGCATAACGCATAACGCATAACGCATAACGCAAATCGCATAACGTATAACGCACAACGCATAACACATAACGCATAACGCATAACGCATAACGCATAACGCATAACGCATAACGCATAACGCATAACGCATAACGCATAACGCATAACGCATAACGCATAACGCATAACGCATAACGCATAACGCATAACGCATAACGCATAACGCATAACGCATAACGCATAACGCATAACGCATAACGCATAACGCATAACGCATAACGCATAACGCATAACGCATAACGCATATTGCATAACGCATAACGCATAACGCATAACGCATAACGCATAACGCATAACGCATAACGCATAACGCATAACGCATAACGCATAACGCACAACTCATAACGCATAACGCATAACGCATAACGCATAACGCATAACGCATAACGCTTAACGCATAACACATAACACATAACCCATAACGCATAACGCATAACGCATAACGCTTAACGCATAAACCATAGCGCATAACGCATTACGCATAACGCATAACGCATAACGCATAACGCAAATCGCATAACGCATAACGCATAACGCATAATGCATTACGCATAACGTATAACGCATAACGCATAACGCAAAACGCATAACGCATAGCGGATAACGCACAACGCATAACACATAACGCATAACGCATAACGCATGACTCATAACGCACAACCCATAACGCATATTGCATAACGCATAACGCATAACGCATAACGCATAACCCATAACGCATAACGCATAACGCATAACGCATAACGCATAACGCATAACGCATAACGCATAACGCAAATCGCATAACGTATAACGCACAACGCATAACACATAACGCATAACGCATAACGCATAACGCATAACGCATAACGCATAACGCATAACGCATAACGCATAACGCATAACGCATAACGCATAACGCATATTGCATAACGCATATTGCATAACGCATAACGCATAACGCATAACGCATAACGCATAACGCATAACGCACAACTCATAACGCATATTGCATAACGCATAACGCATAACGCATAACGCATAACGCATAACGCATAACGCACAACTCATAACGCATAACGCATAACGCAAAACTCATAACGCAAATCGCATAACGCATAACGCATAATGCATAAAGCATAACGCATAACGCATAACGCATAACGTATAACGCATAACGCTTAATGCATAACGCATAACGCGTAACGGATCAAGCATTACTCATAACGCATAACCCATAACGGATCACGCATTACTCATAGCGCATAACGCATAACGCATGACGGATCACGCATTACTCATAACGCATAACGCATAACGGATCACGCATTACTCATAGCGCATAACGCATAACGCATAAGGGATCACGCATTACTCATAACGCATAACGCATAACGGATCACGCATTTCTCATAACGCATAACGCATAACGCATAACGCATAACGCATAACGCATAACGTATAACGCATAACGCATAACGCATAACTCATAACGCATAACGCATAACGCATAACGCATAACGCATAACGCATAACGCATAACGCATAACGCACAACGCATAACGCATAACGGATCACGCATTACTCATAACGCATAACTCATAACGCATAACGCATAACGCATAACGCATAACGCATAACGCATAACGCATGACGCATAACGCATAACGCATAACGCATAACGCATAACGCATAACGCATAACGCATAACGCATAACGCATAACGCATAACGCATAACGCATAACGCATAACGCACAACTCATAACGCATAACGCAAAACGCATAACGCATAACGCATAACGCATAACGCATAACGCATAACACATAACACATAACCCATAACGCATAACGCATAACGCATAACGCTTAACGCATGACCCATAGCGCATAACGCATTACGCATAAAGCAAAACGCATAACGCATAACGCATGACTCATAACGCACAACCCATAACGCATAACGCATAACGCAAATCGCATAACGCATAACGCATAATGCATAAAGCATAACGCATAACGCATAACGCATAACGCATAACGCATAACGCATAACGTATAACGCATAACGCTTAATGCATAACGCATAACGCGTAACGGATCAAGCATTACTCATAACGCATAACGCATAACGGATCACGCATTACTCATAGCGCATAACGCATAACGCATAACGGATCAGGTTTTACTCATAACGCATAACGCATAACGCATAACGCATAACGCATAACGCATAACGCATAACGCATAACGCATAACGCATAACGGATCACGCATTACTCATAACGCATAACGCGTAACGCATAACGCATAACGGATCACGCATTACTCATAACGCATAACGCATAACGCATAACGCATAACGCATAACGCATAACGCATAACGCATAACGCATAACGCATAACGCATAACCCATAACACATAACGCATAACGCATAACGCATAACGCATAACGCATAACGCATAACGCATAACGCAAATCGCATAACGCATAACGCATAACGCATAAGGCATTACGCATAACGTATAACGCATAACGCATAACGCAAAACGCATAACGCATAGCGGATAACGCACAACGCATAACACATAACGCATAACGCTTAATGCATAACGCATAACGCGTAACGGATCAAGCATTACTCATAACGCATAACGCATAACGGATCACGCATAACGCATAACGCATAACGCATATCGCATAACCCATAACACATAACGCATAACGCATAACGCATAACGCATAACGCATAACGCATAACGCATAACGCATAACGCAAATCGCATAACGCATAACGCATAACGCATAACGCATTACGCATAACGTATAACGCATAACGCATAACGCAAAACGCATAACGCATAGCGGATAACGCACAACGCATAACACATAACGCATAACGCATAACGCATGACTCATAACGCACAACCCATAACGCATATTGCATAACGCATAACGCATAACGCATAACCCATAACGCATAACGCATAACGCATAACGCATAACGCATAACGCATAACGCATAACGCATAACGCATAACGCATAACGCATAACGCAAATCGCATAACGTATAACGCACAACGCATAACACATAACGCATAACGCATAACGCATAACGCATAACGCATAACGCATAACGCATAACGCATAACGCATAACGCATAACGCGTAACGCATAACGCATAACGCATAACGCATAACGCATATTGCATAACGCATAACGCATAACGCATAACGCATAACGCATAACGCATAACGCATAACGCATAACGCATAACGCATAACGCATAACGCATAACGCACAACTCATAACGCATAACGCATAACGCATAACGCATAACGCATAACGCATAACGCATAACACATAACACATAACCCATAACGCATAACGCATAACGCATAACGCTTAACGCATGACCCATAGCGCATAACGCATTACGCATAAAGCAAAACGCATAACGCATAACGCATGACTCATAACGCACAACCCATAACGCATAACGCAAATCGCATAACGCATAACGCATAATGCAAAACGCATAACGCATAGCGGATAACGCACAACGCATAACACATAACGCATAACGCATAACGCATGACTCATAACGCATAACGCATAACGCATAACGCATAACGCAAATCGCATAACGCATAACGCATAACGCATAAGGCATTACGCATAACGTATAACGCATAACGCATAACGCAAAACGCATAACGCATAGCGGATAACGCACAACGCATAACACATAACGCATAACGCATAACGCATGACTCATAACGCACAACCCATAACGCATATTGCATAACGCATAACGCATAACGCAAAACCCATAACGCATAACGCATAACGCATAACGCATAACGCATAACGCATAACGCATAACGCATAACGCATAACGCATAACGCATAACGCAAATCGCATAACGTATAACGCACAACGCATAACGCATAACGCATAACGCATAACGCATAACGCATAACGCATAACGGATAACGCATAACGCATAACGCATAACGCATAACGCATAACGCATAACGCATAACGCATAACGCATAACGCATAACGCATAACGCATAACGCATATTGCATAACGCATAACGCATAACGCATAACGCATAACGCATAACGCATAACGCATAACGCATAACGCATAACGCATAACGCATAACGCATAACGCATAACGCACAACTCATAACGCATAACGCATAACGCATAACGCATAACGCATAACGCATAACGCTTAACGCATAACACATAACACATAACCCATAACGCATAACGCATAACGCATAACGCTTAACGCATAAACCATAGCGCATAACGCATTACGCATAACGCATAACGCATAACGCATAACGCAAATCGCATAACGCATAACGCATAACGCATAATGCATTACGCATAACGTATAACGCATAACGCATAACGCAAAACGCATAACGCATAGCGGATAACGCACAACGCATAACACATAACGCATAACGCATAACGCATGACTCATAACGCACAACCCATAACGCATATTGCATAACGCATAACGCATAACGCATAACGCATAACCCATAACGCATAACGCATAACGCATAACGCATAACGCATAACGCATAACGCATAACGCATAACGCAAATCGCATAACGTATAACGCACAACGCATAACACATAACGCATAACGCATAACGCATAACGCATAACGCATAACGCATAACGCATAACGCATAACGCATAACGCATAACGCATAACGCATAACGCATAACGCATAACGCATAACGCATATTGCATAACGCATAACGCATAACGCATAACGCATAACGCACAACTCATAACGCATATTGCATAACGCATAACGCATAACGCATAACGCATAACGCATAACGCATAACGCACAACTCATAACGCATAACGCATAACGCAAAACTCATAACGCAAATCGCATAACGCATAACGCATAATGCATAAAGCATAACGCATAACGCATAACGCATAACGTATAACGCATAACGCTTAATGCATAACGCATAACGCGTAACGGATCAAGCATTACTCATAACGCATAACCCATAACGGATCACGCATTACTCATAGCGCATAACGCATAACGCATGACGGATCACGCATTACTCATAACGCATAACGCATAACGGATCACGCATTACTCATAGCGCATAACGCATAACGCATAAGGGATCACGCATTACTCATAACGCATAACGCATAACGGATCACGCATTTCTCATAACGCATAACGCATAACGCATAACGCATAACGCATATCGTATAACGCATAACGCATAACGCATAACTCATAACGCATAACGCATAACGCATAACGCATAACGCATAACGCATAACGCATAACGCATAACGCACAACGCATAACGCATAACGGATCACGCATTACTCATAACGCATAACTCATAACGCATAACGCATAACGCATAACGCATAACGCATAACGCATAACGCATAACGCATAACGCATAACACATAACACATAACCCATAACGCATAACGCATAACGCATAACGCTTAACGCATGACCCATAGCGCATAACGCATTACGCATAAAGCAAAACGCATAACGCATAACGCATGACTCATAACGCACAACCCATAACGCATAACGCATAACGCAAATCGCATAACGCATAACGCATAATGCATAAAGCATAACGCATAACGCATAACGCATAACGCATAACGCATAACGCATAACGCATAACGCATAACGTATAACGCATAACGCTTAATGCATAACGCATAACGCGTAACGGATCAAGCATTACTCATAACGCATAACGCATAACGGATCACGCATTACTCATAGCGCATAACGCATAACGCATAACGGATCAGGTTTTACTCATAACGCATAACGCATAACGCATAACGCATAACGCATAACGCATAACGCATAACGCATAACGCATAACGGATCACGCATTACTCATAACGCATAACGCGTAACGCATAACGCATAACGGATCACGCATTACTCATAACGCATAACGCATAACGCATAACGCATAACGCATAACGCAAATCGCATAACGCATAACGCATAACGCATAAGGCATTACGCATAACGTATAACGCATAACGCATAACGCAAAACGCATAACGCATAGCGGATAACGCACAACGCATAACACATAACGCATAACGCATAACGCATGACTCATAACGCACAACCCATAACGCATATTGCATAACGCATAACGCATAACGCATAACCCATAACGCATAACGCATAACGCATAACGCATAACGCATAACGCATAACGCATAACGCATAACGCATAACGCATAACGCAAATCGCATAACGTATAACGCACAACGCATAACACATAACGCATAACGCATAACGCATAACGCATAACGCATAACGCATAACGCATAACGCATAACGCACAACTCATAACGCATAACGCATAACGCAAAACTCATAACGCAAATCGCATAACGCATAACGCATAATGCATAAAGCATAACGCATAACGCATAACGCATAACGCATAACGTATAACGCATAACGCTTAATGCATAACGCATAACGCGTAACGGATCAAGCATTACTCATAACGCATAACCCATAACGGATCACGCATTACTCATAGCGCATAACGCATAACGCATGACGGATCACGCATTACTCATAACGCATAACGCATAACGCATAACGTATAACGCATAACGCTTAATGCATAACGCATAACGCGTAACGGATCAAGCATTACTCATAACGCATAACGCATAACGGATCACGCAGTACTCATAACGCATAACGCATAACGGATCACGCATTACTCATAGCGCATAACGCATAACGCATAAGGGATCACGCATTACTCATGACGCATAACGCATAACGGATCACGCATTTCTCATAACGCATAACGCATAACGCACAACGCATAACGCATAACGTATAACGCATAACGCATAACGCATAACTCATAACGCATAACGCATAACGCATAACGCATAACGCATAACGCATAACGCATAACGCATAACGCATAACGCATAACGCACAACGCATAACGCATAACGGATCACGCATTACTCATAACGCATAACTCATAACGCATAACGCATAACGCATAACGCATAACGCATAACGCATAACGCATAACGCATAACGCATAACGCATAACGCATAACGCATAACGCATAACGCATATCGCATAACGCATAACGCATAACGCATAACGCCCAACTCATAACGCATAACGCATAACGCAAAACGCATAACGGATAACGCATAACGGATAACACATAATGCATAACGCATAACGCATAACGCATAACGCATAACGCATAACGCATAACGCATAACGCATATTGCATAACGCATAACGCATAACGCATAACGCATAACGCATAACGCATAACGCATGACCCATAGCGCATAACGCATTACGCGTAACTCATAACGCATGAAGCATAACGTATAACGGATCACGCATTACTCATAACCCATAACGCATAACGCATAACGCATAACGTATAACGCATAACGCATAACCCATAACGCATAACGCATAACGCATAACGCATAACGCATAACGCATAACGCATAACGCAAATCGCATAACGTATAACGCACAATGCATAACACATAACGCATAACGCATAACGCATAACGCATAACGCATAACGCATAACGCATAACGCATAACGCATAACGCATAATGCACAAGTCATAACGCATAACGCATAACGCAAAACTCATAACGCAAATCGCATAACGCATAACGCATAATGCATAAAGCATAACGCATAACGCATAACGCATAACGCATAACGTATAACGCATAACGCTTAATGCATAACGCATAACGCGTAACGGATCAAGCATTACTCATAACGCATAACGCATAACGGATCACGCATTACTCATAGCGCATAACGCATAACGCATAACGGATCACGCATTACTCATAACGCATAACGCATAACGCATAACGCATAACGCATAACGGATCACGCATTACTCATAACGCATAACGCATAACGCATAACGTATAACGCATAGCGCTTAATGCATAACGCATAACGCATAACGGATCACGCATTACTCATAGCGCATAACGCATAACGCATAACGGATCACGCATTACTCATAACGCATAACGCATAACGGATCACGCATTTCTCATAACGCATAACGCATAACGCATAACGCATAACGCATAACGCATAACGCATAACGCAAAACGCATAACGGTTAGTGGATAACGCACAACGCATAACACATAACGCATAACGCATAACGCATAACGCATAACGCATAACGCATAACGCATAACGCATAACGCATAACGCATAACGCATAACGCACAACTCATAACGCATAACGCATAACGCAAAACGCATAACGGATAACGCATAACGGATAACACATCATGCATAACGCATAACGCATAACGCATAACGCATAACGCATAACTCATAACACATAACGCATAACCCATAACGCATAACGCATAACGCATAACGCGTAACGGATCAAGCATTACTCATAACGCATAACGCATAACGCATAACGCATAACGCATAACGCATAACGCATAACGCATAACGCATAACGCATAACGCACAACTCATAACGCATAACGCAAAACTCATAACGGATAACGCATAACGGATAACCCATAACGCATAACGCATAACGCATAACGCATAACGCATAACTCATAACACATAACGCATAACCCATAACGCATAACGCATAACGCATTACGCGTAACTCATAACGCATAAAGCATAACGCATAACGCATAACGCATAACGCATAACGCATAACGCATAACGCATAACGCATAACGCATATTGCATAACGCCTAACGCAAAACGCATGACGCATAACGCATAACGCATAACGCATAACGCATGACGCACAACTCATAACGCATAACGCATAACGCAAAACTCATAACGGATAACGCATAACGGATAACCCATAACGCATAACGCATAACGCATAACGCATAACGCATAACGCATAACGCATAACACATAACGCATAACCCATAACGCATAACGCATAACGCTTAACGCATGACCCATAGCGCATAACGCATTACGCGTAACTCATAACGCATAAAGCATAACGCATAACGGATCACGCATTACTCATAACCCATAACGCATAACCCATAACGCATAACGCATAACGCATAACGCTTAACGCATGACCCATAGCGCATAACGCATTACGCGTAACTCATAACGCATAAAGCATAACGCATAACGGATCACGCATTACTCATAACCCATAACGCATAACGCATAACGCATAACCCATAACGCATAACGCATAAAGCAAAACGCATAACGCATAACGCATGACTCATAACGCACAACCCATAACGCATAACGCATAACGCAAATCGCATAACGCATAACGCATAACGCGTAACGGATCAAGCATTACTCATAACGCATAACGCATAACGCATAAAGCATAACGCATAACGGATCACGCATTACTCATAACCCATAACGCATAACGCATAACGCATAACGCATAACGCATAACGCATAAATTATAACGCATAACGCTTAATGCATAACGCATAACGCGTAACGGATCAAGCATTACTCATAACGCATAACGCATAACGGATCACGCATTACTCATAGCGCATAACGCATAACGCATAACGCATAACGGATCACGCATTACTCATAACGCATAACGCATAACGCATAACGCATAGCGGATAACGCACAACGCATAACACATAACGCATAACGCATAACGCATAACGCATAACGCATAACGCATAACGCATAACGCATAACGCATAACGCATAACGCATAACGCATAACGCATAACGCAAATCGCATAACGTATAACGCACAACGCATAACACATAACCCATAACGCATGACGCATAACGCATAACGCATAACGCATAACGCATTACGCATAACGCATAACGCATAACGCATAACGCATAACGCATAACGCATAACGCATAACGCATAACGCATAACGCATAACGCATAACCCATAACACATAACGCATAACGCATAACGCATAACGCATAACGCAAATCGCATAACGCATAACGCATAACGCATAACGCATAACGCATTACGCATAACGTATAACGCATAACGCATAACGCAAAACGCATAACGCATAGCGGATAACGCACAACGCATAACACATAACGCATAACGCATAACGCATAACGCATAACGCATAACGCATAACGCATAACGCATAGCGCATAACGCTTAACGCATGACCCATAGCGCATAACGCATTACGCGTAACTCATAACGCATAAAGCATAACGCATAACGGATCACGCATTACTCATAACCCATAACGCATAACGCATAACGCATAACCCATAACGCATAACGCATAGAGCAAAACGCATAACGCATAACGCATGACTCATAACGCACAACCCATAACGCATAACGCATAACGCAAATCGCATAACGCATAACGCATAACGCGTAACGGATCAAGCATTACTCATAACGCATAACGCATAACGCATAAAGCATAACGCATAACGGATCACGCATTACTCATAACCCATAACGCATAACGCATAACGCATAACGCATAACGCATAACGCATAAATTATAACGCATAACGCTTAATGCATAACGCATAACGCGTAACGGATCAAGCATTACTCATAACGCATAACGCATAACGGATCACGCATTACTCATAGCGCATAACGCATAACGCATAACGCATAACGGATCACGCATTACTCATAACGCATAACGCATAACGCATAACGCAAAACGCATAACGCATAGCGGATAACGCACAACGCATAACACATAACGCATAACGCATAACGCATAACGCATAACGCATAACGCATAACGCATAACGCATAACGCATAACGCATAACGCATAACGCATAACGCATAACGCATAACGCAAATCGCATAACGTATAACGCACAACGCATAACACATAACCCATAACGCATAACGCATAACGCATAACGCATAACGCATTACGCATAACGCATAACGCATAACGCATAACGCATAACGCATAACGCATAACGCATAACGCATAACGCATAACGCATAACGCATAACCCATAACACATAACGCATAACGCATAACGCATAACGCATAACGCAAATCGCATAACGCATAACGCATAACGCATAACGCATAACGCATTTCGCATAACGTATAACGCATAACGCATAACGCAAAACGCATAACGCATAGCGGATAACGCACAACGCATAACACATAACGCATAACGCATAACGCATAACGCATAACGCATAACGCATAACGCATAACGCATAACGCAAATCGCATAACGTATAACGCACAACGCATAACACATAACGCATAACGCATACCGCATAACGCATAACGCATAACGCATAACGCATAACGCATAACGCATAACGCATAACGCATAACGCATAACGCATATTGCATAACGCATAACGCATAACGCATAACGCATAACGCATAACGCAAAACTCATAACGGATAACGCATAACGGATAACCCATAACGCATAACGCATAACGCATAACGCATAACGCATAACGCATAACGCATTACGCATAACGTATAACGCATAACGCATAACGCAAAACGCATAACGCATAGCGGATAACGCACAACGCATAACACATAACGCATAACGCATAACGCATAACGCATAACGCATAACGCATAACGCATAACGCATAACGCAAATCGCATAACGTATAACGCATAACGCATAACGCATAACGCATAACGCAAATCGCATAACGTATAACGCACAACGCATAACACATAACCCATAACGCATAACGCATAACGCATTACGCATAACGCATAACGCATTACGCATAACGCATAACGCATAACGCATAATTCATAACGCATAACGCATAACGCATAACGCATAACGCATAACGCATAACGCATAACGCATAACCCATAACACATAACGCATAACGCATAACGCATAACGCATAACGCAAATCGCATAACGCATAACGCATAACGCATAACGCATAACGCATTACGCATAACGTATAACGCATAACGCATAACGCAAAACGCATAACGCATAGCGGATAACGCACAACGCATAACACATAACGCATAACGCATAACGCATAACGCATAACGCATAACGCATAACGCATAACGCAAATCGCATAACGTATAACGCACAACGCATAACACATAACGCATAACGCATACCGCATAACGCATAACGCATAACGCATAACGCATAACGCATAACGCATAACGCATAACGCATAACGCATATTGCATAACGCATAACGCATAACGCATAACGCATAACGCATAACGCAAAACTCATAACGGATAACGCATAACGGATAACCCATAACGCATAACGCATAACGCATAACGCATAACGCATAACGCATAACGCATAACGCATTACGCATAACGTATAACGCATAACGCATAACGCAAAACGCATAACGCATAGCGGATAACGCACAACGCATAACACATAACGCATAACGCATAACGCATAACGCATAACGCATAACGCATAACGCATAACGCATAACGCAAATCGCATAACGTATAACGCACAACGCATAACACATAACGCATAACGCATACCGCATAACGCATAACGCATAACGCATAACGCATAACGCATAACGCATAACGCATAACGCATAACGCATAACGCATATTGCATAACGCATAACGCATAACGCATAACGCATAACGCATAACGCATAACGCAAAACTCATAACGGATAACGCATAACGGATAACCCATAACGCATAACGCATAACGCATAACGCATAACGCATAACGCATAACGCATGACGCATAACGCATAACGCATAACGCATAACGCATAACGCATAACCCATAACACATAACGCATAACGCATAACGCATAACGCATAACGCATAACGCATAACGCATAACGCAAATCACATAACGCATAACGCATAACGCATAACGCATTACGCATAACGTATAACGCATAACGCATAACGCAAAACGCATAACGCATAGCGGATAACGCACAACGCATAACACATAACGCATAACGCATAACGCATAACGCATAACGCATAACGCATAACGCATTACGCATAACGCATAACGCATAACGCATAACGCATAACGCATAACGCATAACGCATAACGCATAACGCATAACGCATAACGCATAACCCATAACACATAACGCATAACGCATAACGCATAACGCATAACGCATAACGCATAACGCATAACGCATAACGCATAACGCATAACGCAAATCGCATAACGTATAACGCACAACGCATAACACATAACGCATAACGCATAACGCATAACGCATAACGCATAACGCATAACGCATAACGCATAACGCATAACCCATAACACATAACGCATAACGCATAACGCATAACGCATAACGCATAACGCAAATCGCATAACGCATAACGCATAACGCATAACGCATAACGCATTACGCATAACGTATAACGCATAACGCATAACGCAAAACGCATAACGCATAGCGGATATCGCACAACGCATAACACATAACGCATAACGCATAACGCATAACGCATAACGCATAACGCATAACGCATAACGCAAATCGCATAACGTATAACGCACAACGCATAACACATAACGCATAACGCATAACGCATAACGCATAACGCATAGCGGATAACGCACAACGCATAACACATAACGCATAACGCATAACGCATAACGCATAACGCATAACGCATAACGCATAACGCATAACGCAAATCGCATAACGTATAACGCATAACGCATAACGCATAACGCATAACGCAAATCGCATAACGTATAACGCACAACGCATAACACATAACCCATAACGCATAACGCATAACGCATAACGCATAACGCATAACGCATTACGCATAACGCATAACGCATAACGCATAACGCATAACGCATAACGCATAACGCATAACGCATAACGCATAACGCATAACGCATAACGCATAACCCATAACACATAACGCATAACGCATAACGCATAACGCATAACGCAAATCGCATAACGCATAACGCATAACGCATAACGCATAACGCATTACGCATAACGTATAACGCATAACGCATAACGCAAAACGCATAACGCATAGCGGATAACGCACAACGCATAACACATAACGCATAACGCATAACGCATAACGCATAACGCATAACGCATAACGCATAACGCAAATCGCATAACGTATAACGCACAACGCATAACACATAACGCATAACGCATACCGCATAACGCATAACGCATAACGCATAACGCATAACGCATAACGCATAACGCATAACGCATAACGCATATTGCATAACGCATAACGCATAACGCATAACGCATAACGCATAACGCAAAACTCATAACGGATAACGCATAACGGATAACCCATAACGCATAACGCATAACGCATAACGCATAACGCATAACGCATAACGCATTACGCATAACGTATAACGCATAACGCATAACGCAAAACGCATAACGCATAGCGGATAACGCACAACGCATAACACATAACGCATAACGCATAACGCATAACGCATAACGCATAACGCATAACGCATAACGCATAACGCATAACGCAAATCGCATAACGTATAACGCACAACGCATAACACATAACGCATAACGCATACCGCATAACGCATAACGCATAACGCATAACGCATAACGCATAACGCATAACGCATAACGCATAACGCATAACGCATATTGCATAACGCATAACGCATAACGCATAACGCATAACGCATAACGCAAAACTCATAACGGATAACGCATAACGGATAACCCATAACGCATAACGCATAACGCATAACGCATAACGCATAACGCATAACGCATGACGCATAACGCATAACGCATAACGCATAACGCATAACGCATAACCCATAACACATAACGCATAACGCATAACGCATAACGCATAACGCATAACGCATAACGCAAATCACATAACGCATAACGCATAACGCATAACGCATTACGCATAACGTATAACGCATAACGCATAACGCAAAACGCATAACGCATAGCGGATAACGCACAACGCATAACACATAACGCATAACGCATAACGCATAACGCATAACGCATAACGCATAACGCATTACGCATAACGCATAACGCATAACGCATAACGCATAACGCATAACGCATAACGCATAACGCATAACGCATAACGCATAACGCATAACCCATAACACATAACGCATAACGCATAACGCATAACGCATAACGCATAACGCATAACGCATAACGCATAACGCATAACGCATAACGCAAATCGCATAACGTATAACGCACAACGCATAACACATAACGCATAACGCATAACGCATAACGCATAACGCATAACGCATAACGCATAACGCATAACGCATAACCCATAACACATAACGCATAACGCATAACGCATAACGCATAACGCATAACGCTTAACGCAAATCGCATAACGCATAACGCATAACGCATAACGCATAACGCATTACGCATAACGTATAACGCATAACGCATAACGCAAAACGCATAACGCATAGCGGATATCGCACAACGCATAACACATAACGCATAACGCATAACGCATAACGCATAACGCATAACGCATAACGCATAACGCAAATCGCATAACGTATAACGCACAACGCATAACACATAACGCATAACGCATAACGCATAACGCATAACGCATAACGCATAACGCATAACGCATATTGCATAACGCATAACGCATAACGCATAACGCATAACGCATAACGCATAACGCATAACGCATAACGCATAACGCACAACCCATAACGCATAACGCATAACGCATAACGCATAACGCATAACGCATAACGCATAACGCAAATCGCATAACGTATAACGCACAACGCATAACACATAACGCATAACGCATAACGCATAACGCATAACGCATAACGCATAACGCATAACGCATAACGCATAACGCATAACGCATAACGCATAACGCATAACGCATAACGCATAACGCATAACGCATAACGCATAACCCATAACACATAACGCATAACGCATAACGCATAACGCATAACGCATAACGCATAACGCATAACGCATAACGCATAACGCATAACGCAAATCGCATAACGTATAACGCACAACGCATAACACATAACGCATAACGCATAACGCATAACGCATAACGCATAACGCATAACGCATAACGCATTACGCATAACGCATAACGCATAACGCATAACGCATAACGCATAACGCATAACGCATAACGCATAACGCATAACGCATAACGCATAACCCATAACACATAACGCATAACGCATAACGCATAACGCATAACGCATAACGCAAATCGCATAACGCATAACGCATAACGCATAACGCATAACGCATTACGCATAACGTATAACGCATAACGCATAACGCAAAACGCATAACGCATAGCGGATAACGCACAACGCATAACACATAACGCATAACGCATAACGCATAACGCATAACGCATAACGCATAACGCAAATCGCATAACGTATAACGCACAACGCATAACACATAACGCATAACGCATAACGCATAACGCATAACGCATAACGCATAACGCATAACGCATAACGCATAACGCATATTGCATAACGCATAACGCATAACGCATAACGCATAACGCATAACGCACAACTCATAACGCATAACGCATAACGCATAACGCATAACGCATAACGCATAACGCAAATCGCATAACGTATAACGCACAACGCATAACACATAACGCATAACGCATAACGCATAACGCATAACGCATAACGCATAACGCATAACGCATAACGCATAACGCATATTGCATAACGCATAACGCATAACGCATAACGCATAACGCATAACGCAAAACTCATAACGGATAACGCATAACGGATAACCCATAACGCATAACGCATAACGCATAACGCATAACGCATAACGCATAACGCATGACGCATAACGCATAACGCATAACGCATAACGCATAACGCATAACCCATAACACATAACGCATAACGCATAACGCATAACGCATAACACATAACGCATAACGCATAACGCAAATCGCATAACGCATAACGCATAACGCATAACGCATTACGCATAACGTATAACGCATAACGCATAACGCAAAACGCATAACGCATAGCGGATAACGCACAACGCATAACACATAACGCATAACGCATAACGCATAACGCATAACGCATAACGCATAACGCATAACGCATTACGCATAACGCATAACGCATAACGCATAACGCATAACGCATAACGCATAACGCATAACGCATAACGCATAACGCATAACGCATAACGCATAACGCATAACCCATAACACATAACGCATAACGCATAACGCATAACGCATAACGCATAACGCATAACGCATAACGCAAATCGCATAACGCATAACGCATAACGCATAACGCATTACGCATAACGTATAACGCATAACGCATAACGCAAAACGCATAACGCATAGCGGATAACGCACAACGCATAACACATAACGCATAACGCATAACGCATAACGCATAACGCATAACGCATAACGCATAACGCAAATCGCATAACGTATAACGCACAACGCATAACACATAACGCATAACGCATAACGCATAACGCATAACGCATAACGCATAACGCATAACGCATATTGCAGAACGCATAACGCATAACGCATAACGCATAACGCATAACGCATAACGCATAACGCATAACGCATAACGCATAACGCATAACGCACAACTCATAACGCATAACGCATAACGCATAACGCAAATCGCATAACGTATAACGCACAACGCATAACACATAACGCATAATGCATAACGCATAACGCGTAACGCATAACGCATAACGCATAACGCATAACGCATAACGCATAACGCATAACGCATAACGCATAACGCATAACGCATAACGCATAACCCATAACACATAACGCATAACGCATAACGCATAACGCATAACGCATAACGCATAACGCAAATCGCATAACGCATAACGCATAACGCATTACGCATAACGTATAACGCATAACGCATAACGCAAAACGCATAACGCATAGCGGATAACGCACAACGCATAACACATAACGCATAACGCATAACGCATAACGCATAACGCATAACGCATAACGCATAACGCATAACGCATAACGCAAATCGCATAACGTATAACGCACAACGCATAACACATAACGCATAACGCATAACGCATAACGCATAACGCATAACGCATAACGCATAACGCATAACGCATATTGCATAACGCATAACGCATAACGCATAACGCATAACGCATAACGCATAACGCATAACGCATAACGCACAACTCATAACGCATAACGCATAACGCATAACGCATAACGCAAATCGCATAACGTATAACGCACAACGCATAACACATAACGCATAACGCATAACGCATAACGCATAACGCATAACGCATAACGCATAACGCATAACGCATAACGCATAACGCATAACGCATAACGCATATTGCATAACGCATAACGCATAACGCATAACGCATAACGCATAACGCAAAACTCATAACGGATAACGCATAACGGATAACCCATAACGCATAACGCATAACGCATAACGCATAACGCATAACGCATAACGCATAACGCATAACACATAACACATAACCCATAACGCATAACGCATAACGCATAACGCTTAACGCATGACCCATAGCGCATAACGCATTACGCGTAACTCATAACGCATAAAGCATAACGCATAAAGCAAAACGCATAACGCATAACGCATGACTCATAACGCACAACGCATAACGCATAACACATAACACATAACCCATAACGCATAACGCATAACGCATAACGCTTAACGCATGACCCATAGCGCATAACGCATTACGCGTAACTCATAACGCATAAAGCATAACGCATAATGCATAACGCATAACGCGTAACGGATCAAGCATTACTCATAACGCATAACGCATAACGGATCACGCAGTACTCATAACGCATAACGCATAACGGATCACGCATTACTCATAGCGCATAACGCATAACGCATAACGGATCACGCATTACTCATAATGCATAACGCATAACGGATCACGCATTTCTCATAACGCATAACGCATAACGCATAACGCATATTGCATAACGCATAACGCATAACGCATAACGCATAACGCATGACCCATAGCGCATAACGCATTACGCGTAACTCATAACGCATGAAGCATAACGTATAACGGATCACGCATTACTCATAACCCATAACGCATAACGCATAACGTATAACGCATAACGCATAACCCATAACGCATAACGCATAACGCATAACGCATAACGCATAACGCATAACGCATAACGCATAACGCATAACGCAAATCGCATAACGTATAACGCACAATGCATAACACATAACGCATAACGCATAACGCATAACGCATAACGCATAACGCATAACGCATAACGCATAACGCATAACGCATAACGCATATTGCATAACGCATAACGCATAACGCATAACGCATAACGCATAACGCAAATCGCATAACGCATAACGCATAATGCATAAAGCATAACGCATAACGCATAACGCATAACGCATAACGTATAACGCATAACGCTTAATGCATAACGCATAACGCGTAACGGATCAAGCATTACTCATAACGCATAACGCATAACGGATCACGCATTACTCATAGCGCATAACGCATAACGCATAACGGATCACGCATTACTCATAACGCATAACGCATAACGCATAACGCATAACGCATAACGGATCACGCATTACTCATAACGCATAACGCATAACGCATAACGTATAACGCATAACGCTTAATGCATAACGCATAACGCGTAACGGATCAAGCATTACTCATAACGCATAACGCATAACGGATCACGCAGTACTCATAACGCATAACGCATAACGGATCACGCATTACTCATTGCGCATAACGCATAACGCATAACGGATCACGCATTACTCATAACGCATAACGGATCACGCATTTCTCATAACGCATAACGCATAACGCATAACGCATAACGCATAACGCATAACGCATAACGCAAAACGCATAACGGTTAGTGGATAACGCACAACGCATAACACATAACGCATAACGCATAACGCATAACGCATAACGCATAACGCATAACGCATAACGCACAACTCATAACGCATAACGCATAACGCAAAACGCATAACGGATAACGCATAACGGATAACACATCATGCATAACGCATAACGCATAACGCATAACGCATAACGCATAACGCATAACGCATAACGCATAACGCATAACGCATAACGCATAACGCATAACGCATAACGCATAACGCATAACGCATAACGCATAACGCACAACTCATAACGCATAACGCAAAACTCATAACGGATATCGCATAACGGATAACCCATAACGCATAACGCATAACGCATAACGCATAACGCATAACTCATAACACATAACGCATAACCCATAACGCATAACGCATAACGCATTACGCGTAACTCATAACGCATAAAGCATAACGCATAACGCATAACGCATAACGCATAACGCATAACGCATAACGGATCACGCATTACTCATAACGCATAACGCATAACGGATCACGCATTTCTCATAACGCATAACGCATAACGCATAACGCATAACGCATAACGCATAACGCATAACGCATAACGCATAACGCATAAGGCATAAGGCATGACGCATGACGCAAAACGCATAACGCATAACGCATAACGCATAACGCATAACGCATAACGCATAACACATAACGGATCACGCATTACTCATAACGCATAACGCATAAAGCATAACGCATAACGCATAATGCATAACGCATAACGCATAACGCATAACGCATAACGCATAACGCATAACGGATAACGCATAACGGATAACCCATAACGCATAAAGCATAACGCATAACGCATAACGCATAACGCATAACGCATAACGCATAACGCATAACACATAACACATAACCCATAACGCATAACGCATAACGCATTACGCGTAACTCATAACGCATAAAGCATAACGCATAACGCATAACGCATAACGCATAACGCATAACGCATAACGGATCACGCATTACTCATAACGCATAACGCATAACGGATCACGCATTTCTCATAACGCATAACGCATAACGCATAACGCATAACGCATAACGCATAACGCATAACGCATAACGCATAACGCATAACGCATAACGCATAACGCATAACGCATAACGCATAACGCATAACGCATAACGCATAACGCATAACGCATAACGCATAACGCATAACGCATAAGGCATAAGGCATGACGCATGACGCAAAACGCATAACGCATAACGCATAACGCATAACGCATAACACATAACGGATCACGCATTACTCATAACGCATAACGCATAAAGCATAACGCATAACGCATAATGCATAACGCATAACGCATAACGCATAACGCATAACGCATAACGCATAACGGATAACGCATAACGGATAACCCATAACGCATAAAGCATAACGCATAACGCATAACGCATAACGCATAACGCATAACGCATAACGCATAACACATAACACATAACCCATAACGCATAACGCATAACGCATAACGCATAACGCTTAACGCATGACCCATAGCGCATAACGCATTACGCGTAACTCATAACGCATAAAGCATAACGCATAAAGCAAAACGCATAACGCATAACGCATGACTCATAACGCACAACCCATAACGCATAACGCATAACGCAAATCGCATAACGCATAACGCAAATCGCATAACGTATAACGCACAACGCATAACACATAACGCATAACGGATCAAGCATTACTCATAACGCATAACGCATAACGGATCACGCATTACTCATAGCGCATAACGCATAACGCATAACGGATCACGCATTACTCATAACGCATAACGCATAACCCATAACGGATCACGCATTACTCATAACGCATAACGCATAACGCATAACGTATAACGCATAACGCTTAATGCATAACGCATAACGCGTAACGGATCAAGCATTACTCATAACGCATAACGCATAACGGATCACGCATTACTCATAACGCATAACGCATAACGCAAAACGCATAACGCATAACGCATAACGCATAAGGCATAAGGCATAACGCATGACGCAAAACGCATAACGCATAATGCATAACGCATAACGCATAACACATAACGGATCACGCATTACTCATAACGCATAACGCATAACGCATAACGCATAACGCATATTGCATAACGCATAACGCATAACGCATAACGCATAACGCATTTCTCATAACGCATAACGCATAACGCATAACGCATAACGCATAACGCATAACGCAAAACGCATAACGCATAACGCATAACGCATAAGGCATAAGGCATAACGCATGACGCAAAACGCATAACGCATAATGCATAACGCATAACGCATAACACATAACGGATCACGCATTACTCATAACGCATAACGCATAACGCATAACGCATAACGCATATTGCATAACGCATAACGCATAACGCATAACGCATAACGCATAACGCAAAACTCATAACGGATAACGCATAACGGATAACCCATAACGCATAACGCATAACGCATAACGCATAACGCATAACGCATAACGCATATTGCATAACGCATAACGCATAACGCATAACGCATAACGCATAACGCATAACGCATAACGTATAACGCATAACGCATAACGCAAAACGCATAACGCATAGCGGATAACGCACAACGCATAACACATAACGCATAACGCATAACGCATGACTCATAACGCACAACCCATAACGCATATTGCATAACGCATAACGCATAACGCATAACGCATAACCCATAACGCATAACGCATAACGCATAACGCATAACGCATAACGCATAACGCATAACGCATAACGCAAATCTTATAACGTATAACGCACAACGCATAACACATAACGCATAACGCATAACGCATAACGCATAACGCATAACGCATAACGCATAACGCATAACGCATATTGCATAACGCATAACGCATAACGCATTACGCATAACGCATAACGCATAACGCATAACGCATAACGTATAACGCATAACGCTTAATGCATAACGCATAACGCGTAACGGATCAAGCATTACTCATAACGCATAACGCATAACGGATCACGCATTACTCATAGCGCATAACGCATAACGCATAACGGATCACGCATTACTCATAACGCATAACGCATAACGCATAACGCATAACGCATAACGCATAACGCATAACCCATAACGGATCACGCATTACTCATAACGCATAACGCATAACGCATAACGTATAACGCATAACGCTTAATGCATAACGCATAACGCGTAACGGATCAAGCATTACTCATAACGCATAACGCATAACGGATCACGCAGTACTCAAAACGCATAACGCATAACGGATCACGCATTACTCATAACGCATAACGCATAACGCATAACGCATAACGCATAACGCATAACCCATAACGGATCACGCATTACTCATAACGCATAACGCATAACGCATAACGTATAACGCATAACGCTTAATGCATAACGCATAACGCATAACGGATCACGCATTACTCATAGCGCATAACGCATAACGCATAACGGATCACGCATTACTCATAACGCATAACGCATAACGCATAACGCATAACGCATAACGGATCACGCATTACTCATAACGCATAACGCATAACGTATAACGCATAATGCTTAATGCATAACGCATAACGCGTAACGGATCAAGCATTACTCATAACGCATAACGCATAACGGATCACGCAGTACTCATAACGCATAACGCATAACGGATCACGCATTACTCATTGCGCATAACGCATAACGCATAACGGATCACGCATTACTCATAACGCATAACGGATCACGCATTTCTCATAACGCATAACGCATAACGCATAACGCATAACGCATAACGCAAAACGCATAACGGTTAGTGGATAACGCACAACGCATAACACATAACGCATAACGCATAACGCATAACGCATAACGCATAACGCATAACGCATAACGCATAACGCATAACGCATAACGCACAACTCATAACGCATAACGCATAACGCAAAACGCATAACGGATAACGCATAACGGATAACACATCATGCATAACGCATAACGCATAACGCATAACGCATAACGCATAACGCATAACGCATAACGCATAACGCATAACGCATAACGCACAACTCATAACGCATAACGCAAAACTCATAACGGATAACGCATAACGGATAACCCATAACGCATAACGCATAACGCATAACGCATAACGCATAACTCATAACTCATAACACATAACGCATAACCCATAACGCATAACGCATAACGCATTACGCGTAACTCATAACGCATAAAGCATAACGCATAACGCATAACGCATAACGCATAACGCATAACGGATCACGCATTACTCATAACGCATAACGCATAACGGATCACGCATTTCTCATAACGCATAACGCATAACGCATAACGCATAACGCATAACGCATAACGCATAACGCATAACGCATAACGCATAACGCATAACGCATAACGCATAACGCATAACGCATAACGCATAAGGCATAAGGCATGACGCATGACGCAAAACGCATAACGCATAACGCATAACGCATAACACATAACGGATCACGCATTACTCATAACGCATAACGCATAAAGCATAACGCATAACGCATAATGCATAACGCATAACGCATAACGCATAACGCATAACGCATAACGCATAACGCATAACGCATAACGGATAACGCATAACGGATAACCCATAACGCATAAAGCATAACGCATAACGCATAACGCATAACGCATAACGCATAACGCATAACACATAACACATAACCCATAACGCATAACGCATAACGCATAACGCTTAACGCATGACCCATAGCGCATAACGCATTACGCGTAACTCATAACGCATAAAGCATAACGCATAAAGCAAAACGCATAACGCATAACGCATGACTCATAACGCACAACCCATAACGCATAACGCATAACGCAAATCGCATAACGCATAACGCAAATCGCATAACGTATAACGCACAACGCATAACACATAACGCATAACGGATGAAGCATTACTCATAACGCATAACGCATAACGGATCACGCATTACTCATAGCGCATAACGCATAACGCATAACGGATCACGCATTACTCATAACGCATAACGCATAACCCATAACGGATCACGCATTACTCATAACGCATAACGCATAACGCATAACGTATAACGCATAACGCTTAATGCATAACGCATAACGCGTAACGGATCAAGCATTACTCATAACGCATAACGCATAACGGATCACGCATTACTCATAACGCATAACGCATAACGGATCACGCATTTCTCATAACGCATAACGCATAACGCATAACGCATAACGCATAACGCATAACGCATAACGCATAACGCAAAACGCATAACGCATAACGCATAACGCATAAGGCATAAGGCATAACGCATGACGCAAAACGCATAACGCATAATGCATAACGCATAACGCATAACACATAACGGATCACGCATTACTCATAACGCATAACGCATAACGCATAACGCATAACGCATATTGCATAACGCATAACGCATAACGCATAACGCATAACGCATAACGCAAAACTCATAACGGATAACGCATAACGGATAACCCATAACGCATAACGCATAACGCATAACGCATAACGCATAACGCATAACGCATAACGCATAACGCATAACGCATAACACATAACACATAACCCATAACGCATAACGCATAACGCATAACGCATAACGCTTAACGCATGACCCATAGCGCATAACGCATTACGCGTAACTCATAACGCATAAAGCATAACGCATAAAGCAAAACGCATAACGCATAACGCATGACTCATAACGCACAACCCATAACGCATAACGCATAACGCAAATCGCATAACGCATAACGCATAATGCATAAAGCATAACGCATAACGCATAACGCATAGCGCATAACGCATAACGCATAACGCATAACGTATAACGCATAACGCATAACGCAAATCGCATAACGTATAACGCACAATGCATAACACATAACGCATAACGCATAACGCATAACGCATAACGCATAACGCATAACGCAAAACGCATAACGCATAGCGGATAACGCACAACGCATAACACATAACGCATAACGCATAACGCATGACTCATAACGCACAACCCATAACGCATATTGCATAACGCATAACGCATAACGCATAACGCATAACCCATAACGCATAACGCATAACGCATAACGCATAACGCATAACGCAAATCTTATAACGTATAACGCACAACGCATAACACATAACGCATAACGCATAACGCATAACGCATAACGCATAACGCATAACGCATAACGCATAACGCATAACGCATAACGCATATTGCATAACGCATAACGCATAACGCATTACGCATAACGCATAACGCATAACGCATAACGCATAACGCATAACGTATAACGCATAACGCATAACGCATAACGCATAACGCAAATCTTATAACGTATAACGCACAACGCATAACACATAACGTATAACGCACAATGCATAACACATAACGCATAACGCATAACGCATAACGCATAACGCATAACGCATAACGCATATTGCATAACGCGTAACGCATAACGCATAACGCATAACGCATAACGCATAACGCATAACGCATAACGCATAACGTATAACGCATAACGCATAACGCAAAACGCATAACGCATAGCGGATAACGCACAACGCATAACACATAACGCATAACGCATAACGCATGACTCATAACGCACAACCCATAACGCATATTGCATAACGCATAACGCATAACGCATAACGCATAACCCATAACGCATAACGCATAACGCATAACGCATAACGCATAACGCATAACGCAAATCTTATAACGTATAACGCACAACGCATAACACATAACGCATAACGCATAACGCATAACGCATAACGCATAACGCATAACGCATAACGCATAACGCATAACGCATAACGCATATTGCATAACGCATAACGCATAACGCATAACGCATAACGCATAACGCATAACGCATAACGCATAACGCATATTGCATAACGCGTAACGCATAACGCATAACGCATAACGCATAACGCATAACGCATAACGCATAACGCATAACGTATAACGCATAACGCATAACGCAAAACGCATAACGCATAGCGGATAACGCACAACGCATAACACATAACGCATAACGCATAACGCATAACGCATAACGTATAACGCATAACGCTTAATGCATAACGCATAACGCGTAACGGATCAAGCATTACTCATAACGCATAACGCATAACGGATCACGCATTACTCATAGCGCATAACGCATAACGCATAACGGATCACGCATTACTCATAACGCATAACGCATAACGCATAACGCATAACGCATAACGCATAACCCATAACGGATCACGCATTACTCATAACGCATAACGCATAACGCATAACGTATAACGCATAACGCTTAATGCATAACGCATAACGCGTAACGGATCAAGCATTACTCATAACGCATAACGCATAACGGATCACGCAGTACTCATAACGCATAACGCATAACGGATCACGCATTACTCATAGCGCATAACGCATAACGCATAACGGATCACACATTACTCATAACGCATAACGCATAACGGATCACGCATTTCTCATAACGCATAACGCATAACGCATAACGCATATTGCATAACGCATAACGCATAACGCATAACGCATAACGCATGACCCATAGCGCATAACGCATTACGCGTAACTCATAACGCATGAAGCATAACGTATAACGGATCACGCATTACTCATAACCCATAACGCATAACGCATAACGTATAACGCATAACGCATAACCCATAACGCATAACGCATAACGCATAACGCATAACGCATAACGCATAACGCATAACGCATAACGCATAACGCAAATCGCATAACGTATAACGCACAATGCATAACACATAACGCATAACGCATAACGCATAACGCATAACGCATAACGCATAACGCACAACGCATAACGCATAACGCATAACGCATATTGCATAACGCATAACGCATAACGCATAACGCATAACGCATAACGCATAATGCATAACGCATAACGCATAACGCACAAGTCATAACGCATAACGCATAACACAAAACTCATAACGCAAATCGCATAACGCATAACGCATAATGCATAAAGCATAACGCATAACGCATAACGCATAACGCATAACGTATAACGCATAACGCTTAATGCATAACGCATAACGCGTAACGGATCACGCATTACTCATAACGCATAACGCATAACGCATAACGTATAACGCATAACGCTTACTGCATAACGCATAACGCGTAACGGATCAAGCATTACTCATAACGCATAACGCATAACGGATCACGCAGTACTCATAACGCATAACGCATAACGCATAACGCATAACGCAAAACGCATAACGGTTAGTGGATAACGCACAACGCATAACACATAACGCATAACGCATAACGCATAACGCATAACGCATAACGCATAACGCATAACGCATAACGCATAACGCATAACGCATAACGCATTACGCACAACTCATAACGCATAACGCATAACGCAAAACGCATAACGGATAACGCATAACGGATAACACATCATGCATAACGCATAACGCATAACGCATAACGCATAACGCATAACTCATAACACATAACGCATAACCCATAACGCATAACGCATAACGCATAACGCGTAACGGATCAAGCATTACTCATAACGCATAACGCATAACGCATAACGCATAACGCATAACGCATGACGCATAACGCATAACGCATAACGCATAACGCACAACTCATAACGCATAACGCAAAACTCATAACGGATAACGCATAACGGATAACCCATAACGCATAACGCATAACGCATAACGCATAACGCATAACTCATAACACATAACGCATAACCCATAACGCATAACGCATAACGCATTACGCGTAACTCATAACGCATAAAGCATAACGCATAACGCATAACCCATAACGCATAACGCATAACGCATAACGGATCACGCATTACTCATAACGCATAACGGATCACGCATTTCTCATAACGCATAACGCATAACGCATAACGCATAACGCATAACGCATAACGCATAACGCATAACGCATAACGCATAACGCATAACGCATAACGCATAACGCATAAGGCATAAGGCATAACGCATGACGCAAAACGCATAACGCATAACGCATAACGCATAACACATAACGGATCACGCATTACTCATAACGCATAACGCATAAAGCATAACGCATAACGCATAATGCATAACGCATAACGCATAACGCATAACGCATAACGCATAACGCATAACGCATAACGCATAACGCATAACGCATAACGCAAATCGCATAACGTATAACGCACAACGCATATCACATAACGCATAACGCATAACGCATAACGCATAACGCATAACGCATAACGCATAACGCATAACGCATAACGCATATTGCATAACGCATAACGCATAACGCATAACGCATAACGCATAACGCAAATCGCATAACGCATAACGCATAACGCATTACGCATAACGTATAACGCATAACGCATAACGCAAAACGCATAACGCATAGTGGATAACGCACAACGCATAACACATAACGCATAACGCATAACGCATGACTCATAACGCACAACCCATAACGCATATTGCATAACGCATAACGCATAACGCATAACCCATAACGCATAACGCATAACGCATAACGCATAACGCATAACGCATAACGCATAACGCAAATCGCATAACGTATAACGCACAACGCATAACACATAACGCATAACGCATAACGCATAACGCATAACGCATAACGCATAACGCATAACGTATAACGCATAACGCTTAATGCATAACGCATAACGCGTAACGGATCAAGCATTACTCATAACGCATAACGCATAACGGATCACGCATTACTCATAGCGCATAACGCATAACGCATAACGGATAACGCATTACTCATAACGCATAACGCATAACGCATAACGCATAACGCATAACCCATAACGGATCACGCATTACTCATAACGCATAACGCATAACGCATAACGTATAACGCATAACGCTTAATGCATAACGCATAACGCGTAACGGATCAAGCATTACTCATAACGCATAACACATAACGGATCACGCAGTACTCATAACGCATAACGCATAACGGATCACGCATTACTCATAGCGCATAACGCATAACGCATAACGGATCACGCATTACTCATAACGCATAACGCATAACGGATCACGCATTTCTCATAACGCATAACGCATAACGCATAACGCATATTGCATAACGCATAACGCATAACGCATAACGCATAACGCATAACGCATAACGCATGACCCATAGCGCATAACGCATAACGCATAACGCATAACGCATAACGCATAACGCATAACGCATAACGTATAACGCATAACGCTTAATGCATAACGCATAACGCGTAACGGATCAAGCATTACTCATAACGCATAACGCATAACGGATCACGCATTACTCATAGCGCATAACGCATAACGCATAACGGATAACGCATTACTCATAACGCATAACGCATAACGCATAACGCATAACGCATAACGCATAACGCATAACGCATAACCCATAACGGATCACGCATTACTCATAACGCATAACGCATAACGCATAACGTATAACGCATAACGCTTAATGCATAACGCCTAACGCGTAACGGATCAAGTATTACTCATAACGCATAACACATAACGGATCACGCAGTACTCATAACGCATAACGCATAACGGATCACGCATTACTCATAGCGCATAACGCATAACGCATAACGGATCACGCATTACTCATAACGCATAACGCATAACGGATCACGCATTTCTCATAACGCATAACGCATAACGCATAACGCATATTGCATAACGCATAACGCATAACGCATAACGCATAACGCATAACGCATAACGCATGACCCATAGCGCATAACGCATAACGCATAACGCATAACGCATAACGCATAACGCATAACGCAAATCGCATAACGTATAACGCACAACGCATAACGCATAACGCATAACGCATAACGCATAACGCATAACGCACAACGCATAACGCATATTGCATAACGCATAACGCATAACGCATAACGCATAATGCATAACGCATAACGCATAACGCACAAGTCATAACGCATAACGCATAACGCATAACGCATAACGCAAATCGCATAACGCATAACGCATAATGCATAAAGCATAACGCATATCGCATAACGCATAACGCATAACGTATAACGCATAACGCTTAATGCATAACGCATAACGCTTAACGGATCAAGCATTACTCATAACGCATAACGCATAACGGATCACGCATGACTCATAGCGCATAACGCATAACGCATAACGGATCACGCATTACTCATAACGCATAACGCATAACGCATAACGCATAACGCATAACGCATAACGGATCACGCATTACTCATAACGCATAACGCATAACGCATAACGTATAACGCATAACGCTTAATGCATAACGCATAACGCGTAACGGATCAAGCATTACTCATAACGCATAACGCATAACGGATCACGCAGTACTCATAACGCATAACGCATAACGGATCACGCATTACTCATAGCGCATAACGCATAACGCATAACGGATCACGCATTACTCATAACGCATAACGCATAACGGATCACGCATTTCTCATAACGCATAACACATAACGCATAACGCATAACGCATAACGCATAACGCATAACGCATAACGCAAAACGCATAACGGTTAGTGGATAACGCACAACGCATAACACATAACGCATAACGCATAACGCATAACGCATAACGCATAACGCACAACGCATAACGCATAACGCATAACGCATAACGCATAACGCACAACTCATAACGCATAACGCATAACGCAAAACGCATAACGGATAACGCATAACGGATAACACATCATGCATAACGCATAACGCATAACGCATAACGCATAACGCATAACTCATAACACATAACGCATAACCCATAACGCATAACGCATAACGCATAAGGCGTAACGGATCAAGCATTACTCATAACGCATAACGCATAACGCATAACGCATAACGCATAACGCATAACGCATAACGCATAACGCATAACGCACAACTCATAACGCATAACGCAAAACTCATAACGGATAACGCATAACGGATAACCCATAACAAATAACGCATAACGCATAACGCATAACGCATAACTCATAACACATAACGCATAACCCATAACGCATAACGCATAACGCATTACGCGTAAATCATAACGCATAAAGCATAACGCATAACGCATAACGCATAACGCATAACGCATAACGCATAACGGATCACGCATTACTCATAACGCATAACGCATAACGGATCACGCATTTCTCATAACGCATAACGCATAACGCATAACGCATAACGCATAACGCATAACGCATAACGCATAACGCATAACGCATAACGCATAACGCATAACGCATAACGCATAACGCATAACGCATAACGCATAACGCATAAGGCATAACGCATGACGCAAAACGCATAACGCATAACGCATAACACATAACGGATCACGCATTACTCATAACGTATAACGCATAAAGCATAACGCATAACGCATAATGCATAACGCATAACGCATAACGCATAACGCATAACGCATAACGCATAACGCATAACGCATAACGCATAACGCATAACGCATAACGCATAACGCATAACGCATAACGCATAACGCATAACGCATAACACATAACGCATAACGCATGACCCATAGCGCATAACGCATTACGCGTAACTCATAACGCATAAAGCATAACGCATAACGGATCACGCATTACTCATAACCCATAACGCATAACGCATAACGCATAACGCATAACGCATAACGCATAACGCATAACACATAACGCATAACCCATAACGCATAACGCATAACGCATAACGCATAACGCATAACGCATAACGCATAACGGATCACGCATTACTCATAACGCATAACGCATAACGGATCACGCATAACGCATAACGCATAACGCATAACGCATAACGCATAACGCATAACGCATAACGCATAACGCATAACGCATATTGCATAACGCATAACGCAAAACACATTACGCATAACGCATAACGCATAACGCATAACGCATAACGCATAACGCATAACGCACAACTCATAACGCATAACGCATAACGCAAAACTCATAACGGATAACGCATAACGGATAACCCATAACGCATAACGCATAACGCATAACGCATAACGCATAACGCATAACGCATAACACATAACGCATAACCCATAACGCATAACGCATTACGCGTAACTCATAACGCATGAAGCATAACGTATAACGGATCACGCATTACTCATAACCCATAACGCATAACGCATAACGTATAACGCATAACGCATAACCCATAACGCATAACGCATAACGCATAACGCATAACGCATAACGCATAACGCATAACGCATAACGCATAACGCATAACGCAAATCGCATAACGTATAACGCACAATGCATAACACATAACGCATAACGCATAACGCATAACGCATAACGCATAACGCATAACGCACAACGCATAACGCATAACGCATAACGCATATTGCATAACGCATAACGCATAACGCATAACGCATAACGCATAACGCATAATGCATAACGCATAACGCATAACGCACAAGTCATAACGCATAACGCATAACACAAAACTCATAACGCAAATCGCATAACGCATAACGCATAATGCATAAAGCATAACGCATAACGCATAACGCATAACGCATAACGTATAACGCATAACGCTTAATGCATAACGCATAACGCGTAACGGATCACGCATTACTCATAACGCATAACGCATAACGCATAACGTATAACGCATAACGCTTACTGCATAACGCATAACGCGTAACGGATCAAGCATTACTCATAACGCATAACGCATAACGGATCACGCAGTACTCATAACGCATAACGCATAACGCATAACGCATAACGCAAAACGCATAACGGTTAGTGGATAACGCACAACGCATAACACATAACGCATAACGCATAACGCATAACGCATAACGCATAACGCATAACGCATAACGCATAACGCATAACGCATAACGCATAACGCATTACGCACAACTCATAACGCATAACGCATAACGCAAAACGCATAACGGATAACGCATAACGGATAACACATCATGCATAACGCATAACGCATAACGCATAACGCATAACGCATAACTCATAACACATAACGCATAACCCATAACGCATAACGCATAACGCATAACGCGTAACGGATCAAGCATTACTCATAACGCATAACGCATAACGCATAACGCATAACGCATAACGCATGACGCATAACGCATAACGCATAACGCATAACGCACAACTCATAACGCATAACGCAAAACTCATAACGGATAACGCATAACGGATAACCCATAACGCATAACGCATAACGCATAACGCATAACTCATAACACATAACGCATAACCCATAACGCATAACGCATAACGCATTACGCGTAACTCATAACGCATAAAGCATAACGCATAACGCATAACCCATAACGCATAACGCATAACGCATAACGGATCACGCATTACTCATAACGCATAACGGATCACGCATTTCTCATAACGCATAACGCATAACGCATAACGCATAACGCATAACGCATAACGCATAACGCATAACGCATAACGCATAACGCATAACGCATAACGCATAACGCATAACGCATAAGGCATAAGGCATAACGCATGACGCAAAACGCATAACGCATAACGCATAACGCATAACACATAACGGATCACGCATTACTCATAACGCATAACGCATAAAGCATAACGCATAACGCATAATGCATAACGCATAACGCATAACGCATAACGCATAACGCATAACGCATAACGCATAACGCATAACGCATAACGCATAACGCAAATCGCATAACGTATAACGCACAACGCATATCACATAACGCATAACGCATAACGCATAACGCATAACGCATAACGCATAACGCATAACGCATAACGCATAACGCATATTGCATAACGCATAACGCATAACGCATAACGCATAACGCATAACGCAAATCGCATAACGCATAACGCATAACGCATTACGCATAACGTATAACGCATAACGCATAACGCAAAACGCATAACGCATAGTGGATAACGCACAACGCATAACACATAACGCATAACGCATAACGCATGACTCATAACGCACAACCCATAACGCATATTGCATAACGCATAACGCATAACGCATAACCCATAACGCATAACGCATAACGCATAACGCATAACGCATAACGCATAACGCATAACGCAAATCGCATAACGTATAACGCACAACGCATAACACATAACGCATAACGCATAACGCATAACGCATAACGCATAACGCATAACGCATAACGTATAACGCATAACGCTTAATGCATAACGCATAACGCGTAACGGATCAAGCATTACTCATAACGCATAACGCATAACGGATCACGCATTACTCATAGCGCATAACGCATAACGCATAACGGATAACGCATTACTCATAACGCATAACGCATAACGCATAACGCATAACGCATAACCCATAACGGATCACGCATTACTCATAACGCATAACGCATAACGCATAACGTATAACGCATAACGCTTAATGCATAACGCATAACGCGTAACGGATCAAGCATTACTCATAACGCATAACGCATAACGGATCACGCAGTACTCATAACGCATAACGCATAACGGATCACGCATTACTCATAGCGCATAACGCATAACGCATAACGGATCACGCATTACTCATAACGCATAACGCATAACGGATCACGCATTTCTCATAACGCATAACGCATAACGCATAACGCATATTGCATAACGCATAACGCATAACGCATAACGCATAACGCATAACGCATGACCCATAGCGCATAACGCATAACGCATAACGCATAACGCATAACGCATAACGCATAACGCATAACGTATAACGCATAACGCTTAATGCATAACGCATAACGCGTAACGGATCAAGCATTACTCATAACGCATAACGCATAACGGATCACGCATTACTCATAGCGCATAACGCATAACGCATAACGGATAACGCATTACTCATAACGCATAACGCATAACGCATAACGCATAACGCATAACGCATAACGCATAACGCATAACCCATAACGGATCACGCATTACTCATAACGCATAACGCATAACGCATAACGTATAACGCATAACGCTTAATGCATAACGCCTAACGCGTAACGGATCAAGTATTACTCATAACGCATAACACATAACGGATCACGCAGTACTCATAACGCATAACGCATAACGGATCACGCATTACTCATAGCGCATAACGCATAACGCATAACGGATCACGCATTACTCATAACGCATAACGCATAACGGATCACGCATTTCTCATAACGCATAACGCATAACGCATAACGCATATTGCATAACGCATAACGCATAACGCATAACGCATAACGCATAACGCATAACGCATGACCCATAGCGCATAACGCATAACGCATAACGCATAACGCATAACGCATAACGCATAACGCAAATCGCATAACGTATAACGCACAATGCATAACACATAACGCATAACGCATAACGCATAACGCATAACGCACAACGCATAACGCATATTGCATAACGCATAACGCATAACGCATAACGCATAATGCATAACGCATAACGCATAACGCACAAGTCATAACGCATAACGCATAACGCAAAACTCATAACGCAAATCGCATAACGCATAACGCATAATGCATAACGCATAACGCATAACGCATAACGCATAACGCATAACGTATAACGCATAACGCTTAATGCATAACGCATAACGCGTAACGGATCAAGCATTACTCATAACGCATAACGCATAACGGATCACGCATGACTCATAGCGCATAACGCATAACGCATAACGGATCACGCATTACTCATAACGCATAACGCATAACGCATAACGCATAACGCATAACGCATAACGGATCACGCATTACTCATAACGCATAACGCATAACGCATAACGTATAACGCATAACGCTTAATGCATAACGCATAACGCGTAACGGATCAAGCATTACTCATAACGCATAACGCATAACGGATCACGCAGTACTCATAACGCATAACGCATAACGGATCACGCATTACTCATAGCGCATAACGCATAACGCATAACGGATCACGCATTACTCATAACGCATAACGCATAACGGATCACGCATTTCTCATAACGCATAACGCATAACGCATAACGCATAACGCATAACGCATAACGCATAACGCATAACGCAAAACGCATAACGGTTAGTGGATAACGCACAACGCATAACACATAACGCATAACGCATAACGCATAACGCATAACGCATAACGCACAACGCATAACGCATAACGCATAACGCATAACGCATAACTCATAACACATAACGCATAACCCATAACGCATAACGCATAACGGATAACGCATAACGGATAACACATCATGCATAACGCATAACGCATAACGCATAACGCATAACGCATAACTCATAACACATAACGCATAACCCATAACGCATAACGCATAACGCATAAGGCGTAACGGATCAAGCATTACTCATAACGCATAACGCATAACGCATAACGCATAACGCATAACGCATAACGCATAACGCATAACGCATAACGCACAACTCATAACGCATAACGCAAAACTCATAACGGATAACGCATAACGGATAACCCATAACAAATAACGCATAACGCATAACGCATAACGCATAACTCATAACACATAACGCATAACCCATAACGCATAACGCATAACGCATTACGCGTAAATCATAACGCATAAAGCATAACGCATAACGCATAACGCATAACGCATAACGCATAACGCATAACGGATCACGCATTACTCATAACGCATAACGCATAACGGATCACGCATTTCTCATAACGCATAACGCATAACGCATAACGCATAACGCATAACGCATAACGCATAACGCATAACGCATAACGCATAACGCATAACGCATAACGCATAACGCATAACGCATAACGCATAACGCATAACGCATAAGGCATAACGCATGACGCAAAACGCATAACGCATAACGCATAACGGATCACGCATTACTCATAACGCATAACGCATAACGGATCACGCATTTCTCATAACGCATAACGCATAACGCATAACGCATAACGCATAACGCATAACGCATAACGCATAACGCATAACGCATAACGCATAACGCATAACGCATAACGCATAACGCATAACGCATAACGCATAACGCATAAGGCATAACGCATGACGCAAAACGCATAACGCATAACGCATAACACATAACGGATCACGCATTACTCATAACGTATAACGCATAAAGCATAACGCATAACGCATAATGCATAACGCATAACGCATAACGCATAACGCATAACGCATAACGCATAACGCATAACGCATAACGCATAACGCATAACGCATAACGCATAACGCATAACGCATAACGCATAACGCATAACGCATAACACATAACGCATAACGCATGACCCATAGCGCATAACGCATTACGCGTAACTCATAACGCATAAAGCATAACGCATAACGGATCACGCATTACTCATAACCCATAACGCATAACGCATAACGCATAACGCATAACGCATAACGCATAACGCATAACACATAACGCATAACCCATAACGCATAACGCATAACGCATAACGCATAACGCATAACGCATAACGCATAACGGATCACGCATTACTCATAACGCATAACGCATAACGGATCACGCATAACGCATAACGCATAACGCATAACGCATAACGCATAACGCATAACGCATAACGCATAACGCATAACGCATAACGCATATTGCATAACGCATAACGCAAAACACATTACGCATAACGCATAACGCATAACGCGTAACGCATAACGCATAACGCATAACGCACAACTCATAACGCATAACGCATAACGCAAAACTCATAACGGATAACGCATAACGGATAACCCATAACGCATAACGCATAACGCATAACGCATAACGCATAACGCATAACGCATAACACATAACGCATAACCCATAACGCATAACGCATAACGCTTAACGCATGACCCATAGCGCATAACGCATTACGCGTAACTCATAACGCATAAAGCATAACGCATAACGGATCACGCATTACTCATAACCCATAACGCATAACCCATAACGCATAACGCATAACGCATAACGCATAAAGCTTAACGCATGACCCATAGCGCATAACGCATTACGCGTAACTCATAACGCATAAAGCATAACGCATAACGGATCACGCATTACTCATAACCCATAACGCATAACGCATAACGCATAACCCATAACGCATAACGCATAACGCATAACGTATAACGCATAACGCTTAATGCATAACGCATAACGCGTAACGGATCAAGCATTACTCATAACGCATAACGCATAACGGATCACGCATTACTCATAGCGCATAACGCATAACGCATAACGGATCACGCATTACTCATAACGCATAACGCATAACGCATAACGCATAACGCAAAACGCATAACGCATAGCGGATAACGCACAACGCATAACACATAACGCATAACGCATAACGCATAACGCATAACGCATAACGCATAACGCATAACGCATAACGCATAACGCATAACGCATAACGCAAATCGCATAACGCATAACGCATAACGCATATTGCATAACGCATAACGCAAAACGCATGACGCATAACGCATAACGCATAACGCATAACGCATAACGCATAACGCATAACGCATAACGCACAACTCATAACGCATAACGCAAAACTCATAACGGATAACGCATAACGGATAACCCATAACGCATAACGCATAACGCATAACGCATAACGCATAACGCATAACGCATAACGCATAACACATAACGCATAACCCATAACGCATAACGCATAACGCTTAACGCATGACCCATTGCGCATAACGCATTACGCGTAACTCATAACGCATAAAGCATAACGCATAACGGATCATGCATTACTCATAACCCATAACGCATAACCCATAACGCATAACGCATAACGCATAACGCTTAACGCATGACCCATAGCGCATAACGCATTACGCGTAACTCATAACGCATAAAGCATAACGCATAACGGATCACGCATTACTCATAACCCATAACGCATAACGCATAACGCATAACCCATAACGCATAACGCATAAAGCAAAACGCATAACGCATAACGCATGACTCATAACGCACAACCCATAACGCATAACGCATAACGCAAATCGCATAACGCATAACGCATAATGCATAAAGCATAACGCATAACGCATAACGCATAACGCATAACGCATAACGTATAACGCATAACGCTTAATGCATAACGCATAACGCGTAACGGATCAAGCATTACTCATAACGCAAACGCATAACGGATCACGCATTACTCATAGCGCATAACGCAAAACGCATAACGCATAGCGGATAACGCACAACGCATAACACATAACGCATAACGCATAACGCATGACTCATAACGCACAACCCATAACGCATATTGCATAACGCATAACGCATAACGCATAACCCATAACGCATAACGCATAACGCATAACGCATAACGCATAACGCAAATCGCATAACGTATAACGCACAACGCATAACACATAACGCATAACGCATAACGCATAACGCATAACGCATAACGCAAAACGCATAACGGTTAGTGGATAACGCACAACGCATAACACATAACGCATAACGCATAACGCATAACGCATAACGCATAACGCATAACGCATAACGCATAACGCATAACGCATAACGCATAACGCACAACTCATAACGCATAACGCATAACGCAAAACGCATAACGGATAACGCATAACGGATAACACATCATGCATAACGCATAACGCATAATGCATGAAGCATAACGCATAACGCATAACGCATAACGTATAACGCATAACGCTTAATGCATAACGCATAACGCGTAACGGATCAAGCATTACTTATAACGCATAACGCATAACGGATCACGCATTACTCATAGCGCATAACGCATAACGCATAACGGATAACGCATTACTCATAACGCATAACGCATAACGCATAACGCATAACGCATAACCCATAACGGATCACGCATTACTCATAACGCATAACGCATAACGCATAACGTATAACGCATAACGCTTAATGCATAACGCATAACGCGTAACGGATCAAGCATTACTCATAACGCATAACACATAACGGATCACGCAGTACTCATAACGCATAACGCATAACGGATCACGCATTACTCATAGCGCATAACGCATAACGCATAACGGATCACGCATTACTCATAACGCATAACGGATAACGGATCACGCATTTCTCATAACGCATAACGCATAACGCATAACGCATAACGCATAACGCATAACGCATAACGCATAACGCATAACGCATAACGCATAACGCATAACGCATAACGCAAATCGCATAACGCATAACGCATAACGCATAACGCATAACGCATAACGCATAACGCATAACGCACAACTCATAACGCATAACGCAAAACTCATAACGGATAACGCATAACGGATAACCCATAACGCATAACGCATAACGCATAACGCATAACGCATAACGCATAACGCATAACGCATAACGCATAACGGATCACGCATTACTCATAACGCATAACGCATAACGGATCACGCATAACGCATAACGCATAACGCATAACGCATAACGCATAACGCATAACGCATAACGCATAACGCATATTGCATAACGCATAACGCAAAACGCATTACGCATAACGCATAACGCATAACGCATAACGCATAACGCATAACGCATAACGCACAACTCATAACGCATAACGCATAACGCAAAACTCATAACGGATAACGCATAACGGATAACCCATAACGCATAACGCATAACGCATAACGCATAACGCATAACACATAACGCATAACCCATAACGCATAACGCATAACGCTTAACGCATGACCCATAGCGCATAACGCATTACGCGTAACTCATAACGCAAAACTCATAACGGATAACGCATAACGGATAACCCATAACGCATAACGCATAACGCATAACGCATAACGCATAACGCATAACGCATAACGCATAACGCATAACGCATAACGCATAACGCATAACGCATAACGCATAACGCATAACGCATAACGCATATTGCATAACGCATAACGCAAAACGCATGACGCATAACGCATAACGCATAACGCATAACGCATAACGCATAACGCATAACGCATAACGCACAACTCATAACGCATAACGCAAAACTCATAACGGATAACGCATAACGGATAACCCATAACGCATAACGCATAACGCATAACGCATAACGCATAACGCATAACGCATAACACATAACGCATAACCCATAACGCATAACGCATAACGCTTAACGCATGACCCATTGCGCATAACGCATTACGCGTAACTCATAACGCATAAAGCATAACGCATAACGGATCATGCATTACTCATAACCCATAACGCATAACCCATAACGCATAACGCATAACGCATAACGCTTAACGCATGACCCATAGCGCATAACGCATTACGCGTAACTCATAACGCATAAAGCATAACGCATAACGGATCACGCATTACTCATAACCCATAACGCATAACGCATAACGCATAACGCATAACGCATAACGCATAACGCATAACGCATAACGCATAACGCATAACGCACAACTCATAACGCATAACGCAAAACTCATAACGGATAACGCATAACGGATAACCCATAACGCATAACGCATAACGCATAACGCATAACGCATAACGCATAACTCATAACACATAACGCATAACCCATAACGCATAACGCATAACGCATTACGCGTAACTCATAACGCATAAAGCATAACGCATAACGCATAACGCATAACGCATAACGCATAACGCATAACGGATCACGCATTACTCATAACGCATAACGCATAACGCATAACGCATAACGCATAACGCATAACGCATAACGCATAACGCATAACGCATAACGCATAACGCATAACGCATAACGCATAACGCATAACGCATAACGCATAAGGCATAAGGCATAACGCATGACGCAAAACGCATAACGCATAACGCATAACGCATAACACATAACGGATCACGCATTACTCATAACGCATAACGCATAAAGCATAACTCATAACGCATAATGCATAACGCATAACGCATAACGCATAACGCATAACGCATAACGCATAACGCATAACGCATAACGCATAACGCATAACGTATAACACATAACGGATAACCCATAACGCATAACGCATAACGCATAACGCATAACGCATAACGCATAACACATAACGCATAACCCATAACGCATAACGCATAACGCTTAACGCATGACCCATAGCGCATAACGCATTACGCGTAACTCATAACGCATAAAGCATAACGCATAACGGATCACGCATTACTCATAACCCATAACGCATAACCCATAACGCATAACGCATAACGCATAACGCTTAACGCATGACCCATAGCGCATAACGCATTACGCGTAACTCATAACGCATAACGCATAACGCATAACGCACAACTCATAACGCATAACGCATAACGCAAAACTCATAACGGATAACGCATAACGGATAACCCATAACGCATAACGCATAACGGATCACGCATTACTCATAACCCATAACGCATAACGCATAACGCATAACCCATAACGCATAACGCATAAAGCAAAACGCATAACGCATAACGCATGACTCATAACGCACAACCCATAACGCATAACGCATAACGCAAATCGCATAACGCATAACGCATAATGCATAAAGCATAACGCATAACGCATAACGCATAACGCATAACGCATAACGTATAACGCATAACGCTTAATGCATAACGCATAACGCGTAACGGATCAAGCATTACTCATAACGCATAACGCATAACGGATCACGCATTACTCATAGCGCATAACGCATAACGCATAACGCATAACGGATCACGCATTACTCATAACGCATAACGCATAACGCATAACGCAAAACGCATAACGCATAGCGGATAACGCACAACGCATAACACATAACGCATAACGCATAACGCATAACGCATAACGCATAACGCATAACGCATAACGGATCACGCATTACTCATAACGCATAACGCATAACGGATCACGCATTACTCATAACGCATAACGCATAACGGATCACGCATTACTCATAACGCATAACGCATAACGCATAACGCAAAACGCATAACGCATAGCGGATAACGGATCAAGCATTACTCATAACGCACAACGCATAACGGATCACGCAGTACTCATAACGCATAACGCATAACGGATCACGCATTACTCATAGCGCATAACGCATAACGCATAACGGATCACGCATTACTCATAACGCATAACGCATAACGGATCACGCATTTCTCATAACGCATAACGCATAACGCATAACGCATAACGCATAACGCATAACGCATAACGCATAACGCATAACGCATAACGCATAACGCATAACGCATAACGCATAACGCACAACTCATAACGCATAACGCAAAACTCATAACGGATAACGCATAACGGATAACCCATAACGCATAACGCATAACGCATAACGCATAACGCATAACTCATAACACATAACGCATAACCCATAACGCATAACGCATAACGCATTACGCGTAACTCATAACGCATAAAGCAGAACGCATAACGCATAACGCATAACGCATAACGCATAACGCATAACGGATCACGCATTACTCATAACGCATAACGCATAACGGATCACGCATTTCTCATAACGCATAACGCATAACGCATAACGCATAACGCATAACGCATAACGCATAACGCATAACGCATAACGCATAACGCATAACGCATAACGCATAACGCATAACGCATAACGCATAACGCATAACGCATAACGCATAACGCATAACGCATAACGCATAACGCATAACGCATAACGCATAACGCATAACGCATAACGCATAACGCATAACGCATAACGCATAACGCATAACGCATAACGCATAACGCATAACGCATAACGCATAACGCATAACGCATAACGCATAACGCATAACGCATAACGCATAACGCATAACGCATAACGCATAACGCATAACGCATAACGCATAACGCATAACGCATAACACATAACGCATAACGCATGACCCATAGCGCATAACGCATTACGCGTAACTCATAACGCATAAAGCATAACGCATAACGGATCACGCATTACTCATAACCCATAACGCATAACGCATAACGCATAACGCATAACGCATAACGCATAACGCATAACGCATAACGCTTAACACATAACGCATAACCCATAACGCATAACGCATAACGCATAACGCATAACGCATAACGCATATTGCATAACGCATAACGCAAAACGCATGACGCATACCGCATAACGCATAACGCATAACGCATAACGCATATCGCATAACGCATAACGCATAACGGATCACGCATTACTCATAACGCATAACGCATAACGGATCACGCATAACGCATAACGCATAACGCATAACGCATAACGCATAACGCATAACGCATAACGCATAACGCATAACGCATAACGCATAACGCATAACGCATAACGCATAACGCATAACGCATAACGCATAACGCATAACGCATAACGCATAACGCATAACGCATAACGCATAACGCATAACGCATAACACATAACGCATAACGCATGACCCATAGCGCATAACGCATTACGCGTAACTCATAACGCATAAAGCATAACGCATAACGGATCACGCATTACTCATAACCCATAACGCATAACGCATAACGCATAACGCATAACGCATAACGCATAACGCATAACACATAACGCATAACGCATAACGCATAACGCATAACGCATAACGCATATCGCATAACGCATAACGCATAACGGATCACGCATTACTCATAACGCATAACGCATAACGGATCACGCATAACGCATAACGCATAACGCATAACGCATAACGCATAACGCATAACGCATAACGCATATTGCATAACGCATAACGCAAAACGCATAACGCATAACGCATAACGCATAACACATAACGCATAACCCATAACGCATAACGCATAACGCATAACGCATATCGCATAACGCATAACGCATAACGGATCACGCATTACTCATAACGCATAACGCATAACGGATCACGCATAACGCATAACGCATAACGCATAACGCATAACGCATAACGCATAACGCATAACGCATAACGCATAACGCATAACGCATAACGCATAACGCATAACACATAACGCATAACGCATGACCCATAGCGCATAACGCATTACGCGTAACTCATAACGCATAAAGCATAACGCATAACGGATCACGCATTACTCATAACCCATAACGCATAACGCATAACGCATAACGCATAACGCATAACGCATAACGCATAACGCATAACACATAACGCATAACCCATAACGCATAACGCATACCGCATAACGCATAACGCATAACGCATAACGCATGACTCATAACGCACAACCCATAATGCATAACGCATAACGCAAATCGCATAACGCATAACGCATAATGCATAACGCATAACGCATAACGCATAACGCATAACGCATAACGCATAACGCACAACTCATAACGCATAACGCATAACGCAAAACTCATAACGGATAACGCATAACGGATAACCCATAACGCATAACGCATAACGCATAACGCATAACGCATAACGCATAACACATAACGCATAACCCATAACGCATAACGCATAACGCTTAACGCATGACCCATAGCGCATAACGCATTACGCGTAACTCATAACGCATAAAGCATAACGCATAACGGATCACGCATTACTCATAACCCATAACGCATAACCCATAACGCATAATGCATAACGCATAAAGCTTAACGCATGACCCATAGCGCATAACGCATTACGCGTAACTCATAACGCATAAAGCATAACGCATAACGGATCACGCATTACTCATAACCCATAACGCATAACGCATAACGCATAACCCATAACGCATAACGCATAAAGCAAAACGCATAACGCATAACGCATGACTCATAACGCACAACCCATAACGCATAACGCATAACGCAAATCGCATAACGCATAACGCATAATGCATAAAGCATAACGCATAACGCATAACGCATAACGCATAACGTATAACGCATAACGCTTAATGCATAACGCATAACGCGTAACGGATCAAGCATTACTCATAACGCATAACGCATAACGGATCACGCATTACTCATAGCGCATAACGCATAACGCATAACGGATCACGCATTACTCATAACGCATAACGCATAACGCATAACGCATAACGCAAAACGCATAACGCATAGCGGATAACGCACAACGCATAACACATAACGCATAACGCATAACGCATAACGCATAACGCATAACGCATAACGCATAACGCATAACGCATAACGCATAACGCATATTGCATAACGCATAACGCAAAACGCATGACGCATAACGCATAACGCATAACGCATAACGCATAACGCATAACGCATAACGCACAACTCATAACGCATAACGCAAAACTCATAACGGATAACGCATAACGGATAACCCATAACGCATAACGCATAACGCATAACGCATAACGCATAACGCATAACGCATAACACATAACGCATAACCCATAACGCATAACGCATAACGCTTAACGCATGACCCATTGCGCATAACGCATTACGCGTAACTCATAACGCATAAAGCATAACGCATAACGGATCATGCATTACTCATAACCCATAACGCATAACCCATAACGCATAACGCATAACGCATAACGCTTAACGCATGACCCATAGCGCATAACGCATTACGCGTAACTCATAACGCATAAAGCATAACGCATAACGGATCACGCTTTACTCATAACCCATAACGCATAACGCATAACCCATAACGCATAACGCATAAAGCAAAACGCATAACGCATAACGCATGACTCATAACGCACAACCCATAACGCATAACGCATAACGCAAATCGCATAACGCATAACGCATAATGCATAAAGCATAACGCATAACGCATATCGCATAACGCATAACGCATAACGTATAACGCATAACGCTTAATGCATAACGCATAACGCGTAACGGATCAAGCATTACTCATAACGCAAACGCATAACGGATCACGCATTACTCATAGCGCATAACGCAAAACGCATAACGCATAGCGGATAACGCACAACGCATAACACATAACGCATAACGCATAACGCATGACTCATAACGCACAACCCATAACGCATATTGCATAACGCATAACGCATAACGCATAACGCATAACCCATAACGCATAACGCATAACGCATAACGCATAACGCATAACGCAAATCGCATAACGTATAACGCACAACGCATAACACATAACGCATAACGCATAACGCATAACGCATAACGCATAACGCATAACGCAAAACGCATAACGGTTAGTGGATAACGCACAACGCATAACACATAACGCATAACGCATAACGCATAACGCATAACGCATAACGCATAACGCATAACGCATAACGCATAACGCATAACGCATAACGCACAACTCATAACGCATAACGCATAACGCAAAACGCATAACGGATAACGCATAACGGATAACACATCATGCATAACGCATAACGCATAACGCATAACGCATAACGCATAACTCATAACACATAACGCATAACCCATAACGCATAACGCATAACGCATAACGCGTAACGGATCAAGCATTACTCATAACGCATAACGCATAACGCATAACGCATAACGCATAACGCATAACGCATAACGCATAACGCACAACTCATAACGCATAACGCAAAACTCATAACGGATAACGCATAACGGATAACCCATAACGCATAACGCATAACGCATAACGCATAACGCATAACTCATAACACATAACGCATAACCCATAACGCATAACGCATAACGCATTACGCGTAACTCATAACGCATAAAGCATAACGCATAACGCATAACGCATAACGCATAACGCATAACGCATAACGGATCACGCATTACTCATAACGCATAACGCATAACGCATAACGCATAACGCATAACGCATAACGCATAACGCATAACGCATAACGCATAACGCATAACGCATAACGCATAAGGCATAAGGCATAACGCATGACGCAAAACGCATAACGCATAACGCATAACGCATAACACATAACGGATCACGCATTACTCATAACGCATAACGCATAAAGCATAACTCATAACGCATAATGCATAACGCATAACGCATAACGCATAACGCATAACGCATAACGCATAACGCATAACGCATAACGCATAACGCATAACGCATAACGCATAACACATAACGGATAACGCATAACGCATAACACATAACGCATAACGCATAACCCATAACGCATAACGCATAACGCTTAACGCATGACCCATAGCGCATAACGCATTACGCGTAACTCATAACGCATAAAGCATAACGCATAACGGATCACGCATTACTCATAACCCATAACGCATAACCCATAACGCATAACGCATAACGCATAACGCTTAACGCATGACCCATAGCGCATAACGCATTACGCGTAACTCATAACGCATAACGCATAACGCATAACGCACAACTCATAACGCATAACGCATAACGCAAAACTCATAACGGATAACGCATAACGGATAACCCATAACGCATAACGCATAACGGATCACGCATTACTCATAACCCATAACGCATAACGCATAACGCATAACCCATAACGCATAACGCATAAAGCAAAACGCATAAAGCATAACGCATGACTCATAACGCACAACCCATAACGCATAACGCATAACGCAAATCGCATAACGCATAACGCATAATGCATAAAGCATAACGCATAACGCATAACGCATAACGCATAACGCATAACGTATAACGCATAACGCTTAATGCATAACGCATAACGCGTAACGGATCAAGCATTACTCATAACGCATAACGCATAACGGATCACGCATTACTCATAGCGCATAACGCATAACGCATAACGCATAACGGATCACGCATTACTCATAACGCATAACGCATAACGCATAACGCAAAACGCATAACGCATAGCGGATAACGCACAACGCATAACACATAACGCATAAAGCAAAACGCATAACGCATAACGCATGACTCATAACGCACAACCCATAACGCATAACGCATAACGCAAATCGCATAACGCATAACGCATAATGCATAAAGCATAACGCATAACGCATAACGCATAACGCATAACGTATAACGCATAACGCTTAATGCATAACGCATAAAGCGTAACGGATCAAGCATTACTCATAACGCATAACGCATAACGGATCACGCATTACTCATAGCGCATAACGCATAACGCATAACGGATCACGCATTACTCATAACGCATAACGCATAACGCATAACGCATAACGCAAAACGCATAACGCATAGCGGATAACGCACAACGCATAACACATAACGCATAACGCATAACGCATAACGCATAACGCATAACGCATAACGCATAACGCATAACGCATAACGCATATTGCATAACGCATAACGCAAAACGCATGACGCATAACGCATAACGCATAACGCATAACGCATAACGCATAACGCATAACGCATAACGCACAACTCATAACGCATAACGCAAAACTCATAACGGATAACGCATAACGGATAACCCATAACGCATAACGCATAACGCATAACGCATAACGCATAACGCATAACACATAACGCATAACCCATAACGCATAACGCATAACGCTTAACGCATGACCCATTGCGCATAACGCATTACGCGTAACTCATAACGCATAAAGCATAACGCATAACGGATCATGCATTACTCATAACCCATAACGCATAACCCATAACGCATAACGCATAACGCATAACGCTTAACGCATGACCCATAGCGCATAACGCATTACGCGTAACTCATAACGCATAAAGCATAACGCATAACGGATCACGCATTACTCATAACCCATAACGCATAACGCATAACCCATAACGCATAACGCATAAAGCAAAACGCATAACGCATAACGCATGACTCATAACGCACAACCCATAACGCATATCGCATAACGCAAATTGCATAACGCATAACGCATAATGCATAAAGCATAACGCATAACGCATATCGCATAACGCATAACGCATAACGCATAACGCATGACTCATAACGCACAACCCATAACGCATATTGCATAACGCATAACGCATAACGCATAACGCATAACCCATAACGCATAACGCATAACGCATAACGCATAACGCATAACGCAAATCGCATAACGTATAACGCACAACGCATAACACATAACGCATAACGCATAACGCATAACGCATAACGCATAACGCATAACGCATAACGCAAAACGCATAACGGTTAGTGGATAACGCACAACGCATAACACATAACGCATAACGCATAACGCATAACGCATAACGCATAACGCATAACGCATAACGGATAACCCATAACGCATAACGCATAACGGATCACGCATTACTCATAACCCATAACGCATAACGCATAACGCATAACCCATAACGCATAACGCATAAAGCAAAACGCATAACGCATAACGCATGACTCATAACGCACAACCCATAACGCATAACGCATAACGCAAATCGCATAACGCATAACGCATAATGCATAAAGCATAACGCATAACGCATAACGCATAACGCATAACGCATAACGTATAACGCATAACGCTTAATGCATAACGCATAACGCGTAACGGATCAAGCATTACTCATAACGCATAACGCATAACGGATCACGCATTACTCATAGCGCATAACGCATAACGCATAACGCATAACGGATCACGCATTACTCATAACGCATAACGCATAACGCATAACGCAAAACGCATAACGCATAGCGGATAACGCACAACGCATAACACATAACGCATAACGCATAACGCATAACGCATAACGCATAACGCATAACGCATAACGCATAACGCATAACGCATAACGCATAACGCATAACGCATAACGCATAACGCATAACGCATAACGCATAACGCATAACGCATAACGGATCACGCATTACTCATAACGCATAACGCATAACGGATCACGCATTTCTCATAACGCATAACGCATAACGCATAACGCATAACGCATAACGCATAACGCATAACGCATAACGCATAACGCATAACGCACAACTCATAACGCATAACGCAAAACTCATAACGGATAACGCATAACGGATAACCCATAACGCATAACGCATAACGCATAACGCATAACGCATAACGCATAACTCATAACACATAACGCATAACCCATAACGCATAACGCATAACGCATTACGCGTAACTCATAACGCATAAAGCATAACGCATAACGCATAACGCATAACGCATAACGCATAACGCATAACGGATCACGCATTACTCATAACGCATAACGCATAACGGATCACGCATTTCTCATAACGCATAACGCATAACGCATAACGCATAACGCATAACGCATAACGCATAACGCATAACGCATAACGCATAACGCATAACGCATAACGCATAACGCATAACGCATAACGCATAACGCATAACGCATAACGCATAACGCATAACGCATAACGCATAACGCATAACGCATAACGCATAACGCATAACGCATAACGCATAACGCATAACGCATAACGCATAACGCATAACGCATAACGCATAACGCATAACGCATAACGCATAACGCATAACGCATAACGCATAACGCATAACGCATAACGCATGACCCATAGCGCATAACGCATTACGCGTAACTCATAACGCATAAAGCATAACGCATAACGGATCACGCATTACTCATAACCCATAACGCATAACGCATAACGCATAACGCATAACGCATAACGCATAACGCATAACACATAACGCATAACCCATAACGCATAACGCATAACGCATAACGCATATCGCATAACGCATAACGCATAACGGATCACGCATTACTCATAACGCATAACGCATAACGGATCACGCATAACGCATAACGCATAACGCATAACGCATAACGCATAACGCATAACGCATAACGCATAACGCATATTGCATAACGCATAACGCAAAACGCATGACGCATACCGCATAACGCATAACGCATAACGCATAACGCATGACTCATAACGCACAACCCATAACGCATAACGCATAACGCAAATCGCATAACGCATAACGCATAATGCATAAAGCATAACGCATAACGCATAACGCATAACGCATAACGCATAACGTATAACGCATAACGCTTAATGCATAACGCATAACGCGTAACGGATCAAGCATTACTCGTAACGCATAACGCATAACGGATCACGCATTACTCATAGCGCATAACGCATAACGCATAACGCATAACGGATCACGCATTACTCATAACGCATAACGCATAACGCATAACGCAAAACGCATAACGCATAGCGGATAACGCACAACGCATAACACATAACGCATAACGCATAACGCATAACGCATAACGCATAACGCATAACGCATAACGCATAACGCATAACGCATAACGCATAACGCATAACGCATAACGCATAACGGATCACGCATTACTCATAACGCATAACGCATAACGCATATCGCAAAACGCATAACGCATAGCGGATAACGCACAACGCATAACACATAACGCATAACGGATCAAGCATTACTCATAACGCATAACGCATAACGGATCACGCAGTACTCATAACGCATAACGCATAACGGATCACGCATTACTCATAGCGCATAACGCATAACGCATAACGGATCACGCATTACTCATAACGCATAACGCATAACGGATCACGCATTTCTCATAACGCATAACGCATAACGCATAACGCATAACGCATAACGCATAACGCATAACGCATAACGCATAACGCATAACGCACAACTCATAACGCATAACGCAAAACTCATAACGGATAACGCATAACGGATAACCCATAACGCATAACGCATAACGCATAACGCATAACGCATAACTCATAACACATAACGCATAACCCATAACGCATAACGCATAACGCATTACGCGTAACTCATAACGCATAAAGCATAACGCATAACGCATAACGCATAACGCATAACGCATAACGCATAACGGATCACGCATTACTCATAACGCCTAACGCATAACGGATCACGCATTTCTCATAACGCATAACGCATAACGCATAACGCATAACGCATAACGCATAACGCATAACGCATAACGCATAACGCATAACGCATAACGCATAACGCATAACGCATAACGCATAACGCATAAGGCATAAGGCATAACGCATGACGCAAAACGCATAACGCATAACGCATAACGCATAACACATAACGGATCACGCATTACTCATAACGCATAACGCATAAAGCATAACGCATAACGCATAATGCATAACGCATAACGCATAACGCATAACGCATAACGCATAACGCATAACGCATAACGCATAACGCATAACGCATAACGCATAACGCATAACGCATAACGCATAACGCATAACGCATAACGCATAACGCATAACGCATAACACATAACGCATAACGCATGACCCATAGCGCATAACGCATTACGCGTAACTCATAACGCATAAAGCATAACGCATAACGGATCACGCATTACTCATAACCCATAACGCATAACGCATAACGCATAACGCATAACGCATAACGCATAACGCATAACACATAACGCATAACGCATAACGCATATTGCATAACGCATAACGCAAAACGCATGACGCATACCGCATAACGCATAACGCATAACGCATAACGCATGACTCATAACGCACAACCCATAACGCATAACGCATAACGCAAATCGCATAACGCATAACGCATAATGCATAAAGCATAACGCATAACGCATAACGCATAACGCATAACGCATAACGTATAACGCATAACGCTTAATGCATAACGCATAACGCGTAACGGATCAAGCATTACTCGTAACGCATAACGCATAACGGATCACGCATTACTCATAACGCATAACGCATAACGCATAACGCAAAACGCATAACGCATAGCGGATAACGCACAACGCATAACACATAACGCATAACGCATAACGCATAACGCATAACGCATAACGCATAACGCATAACGCATAACGCATAACGGATCACGCATTACTCATAACGCATAACGCATAACGCATATCGCAAAACGCATAACGCATAGCGGATAACGCACAACGCATAACACATAACGCATAACGGATCAAGCATTACTCATAACGCATAACGCATAACGGATCACGCAGTACTCATAACGCATAACGCATAACGCATAACGCATAACGCATAACGCATAACGCATAAGGCATAAGGCATAACGCATGACGCAAAACGCATAACGCATAACGCATAACGCATAACACATAACGGATCACGCATTACTCATAACGCATAACGCATAAAGCATAACGCATAACGCATAATGCATAACGCATAACGCATAACGCATAACGCATAACGCATAACGCATAACGCATAACGCATAACGCATAACGCATAACGCATAACGCATAACGCATAACGCATAACGCATAACGCATAACACATAACGCATAACGCATGACCCATAGCGCATAACGCATTACGCGTAACTCATAACGCATAAAGCATAACGCATAACGGATCACGCATTACTCATAACCCATAACGCATAACGCATAACGCATAACGCATAACGCATAACGCATAACGCATAACACATAACGCATAACCCATAACGCATAACGCATAACGCATAACGCATATCGCATAACGCATAACGCATAACGGATCACGCATTACTCATAACGCATAACGCATAACGGATCACGCATAACGCATAACGCATAACGCATAACGCATAACGCATAACGCATAACGCATAACGCATATTGCATAACGCATAACGCAAAACGCATGACGCATAACACATAACGCATAACGCATAACGCATAACGCATAACGCATAACGCACAACTCATAACGCATAACGCATAACGCAAAACTCATAACGGATAACGCATAACGGATAACCCATAACGCATAACGCATAACGCATAACGCATAACGCATAACGCATAACACATAACGCATAACCCATAACGCTTAACGCATAACGCTTAACGCATGACCCATAGCGCATAACGCATTACGCGTAACTCATAACGCATAAAGCACAACGCATAACGGATCACGCATTACTCATAACCCATAACGCATAACCCATAACGCATAACGCATAACGCATAACGCTTAACGCATGACCCATAGCGCATAACGCATTACGCGTAACTCATAACGCATAACGCATAACGCATAACGCACAACTCATAACGCATAACGCATAACGCAAAACTCATAACGGATAACGCATAACGGATAACCCATAACGCATAACGCATAACGGATCACGCATTACTCATAACCCATAACGCATAACGCATAACGCATAACCCATAACGCATAACGCATAAAGCAAAACGCATAACGCATAACGCATGACTCATAACGCACAACCCATAACGCATAACGCATAACGCAAATCGCATAACGCATAACGCATAACGCATAACGCATAACGCATAACGCACAACTCATAACGCATAACGCATAACGCAAAACTCATAACGGATAACGCATAACGGATAACCCATAACGCATAACGCATAACGCATAACGCATAACGCATAACGCATAACACATAACGCATAACCCATAACGCATAACGCATAATGCTTAACGCATGACCCATAGCGCATAACGCATTACGCGTAACTCATAACGCATAAAGCATAACGCATAACGGATCACGCATTACACATAACCCATAACGCATAACCCATAACGCATAACGCATAACGCATAACGCATAACGCTTAACGCATGACCCATAGCGCATAACGCATTACGCGTAACTCATAACGCATAAAGCATAACGCATAACGGATCACGCATTACTCATAACCCATAACGCATAACGCATAACGCATAACCCATAACGCATAACGCATAAAGCAAAACGCATAACGCATAACGCATGACTCATAACGCACAACCCATAACGCATAACGCATAACGCAAATCGCATAACGCATAACGCATAATGCATAAAGCATAACGCATAACGCATAACGCATAACGCATAACGCATAACGTATAACGCATAACGCTTAATGCATAACGCATAACGCGTAACGGATCAAGCATTACTCATAACGCATAACGCATAAAGCAAAACGCATAACGCATAACGCATGACTCATAACGCACAACCCATAACGCATAACGCATAACGCAAATCGCATAACGCATAACGCATAATGCATAAAGCATAACGCATAACGCATAACGCATAACGCATAACGCATAACGCATAACGTATAACGCATAACGCTTAATGCATAACGCATAACGCGTAACGGATCAAGCATTACTCATAACGCATAACGCATAACGGATCACGCATTACTCATAGCGCATAACGCATAACGCATAACGCATAACGGATCACGCATTACTCATAACGCATAACGCATAACGCATTACGCAAAACGCATAACGCATAGCGGATAACGCACAACGCATAACACATAACGCATAACGCATAACGCATAACGCATAACGCATAACGCATAACGCATAACGCATAACGCATAACGCATAACGCATAACGCATAACGCATAACGCATAACGCAAATCGCATAACGCATAACGCATAACGCATATTGCATAACGCATAACGCAAAACGCATGACGCATAACGCATAACGCATAACGCATAACGCATAACGGATCACGCATTACTCATAACCCATAACGCATAACCCATAACGCATAACGCATAACGCATAACGCTTAACGCATGACCCATAGCGCATAACGCATTACGCGTAACTCATAACGCATAAAGCATAACGCATAACGGATCACGCATTACTCATAACCCATAACGCATAACGCATAACGCATAACCCATAACGCATAACGCATAAAGCAAAACGCATAACGCATAACGCATGACTCATAACGCATAACCCATAACGCATAACGCATAACGCAAATCGCATAACGCATAACGCATAATGCATAAAGCATAACGCATAACGCATAACGCATAACGCATAACGCATAACGTATAACGCATAACGCTTAATGTATAACGCATAACGCGTAACGGATCAAGCATTACTCATAACGCAAACGCATAACGGATCACGCATTACTCATAGCGCATAACGCAAAACGCATAACGCATAGCGGATAACGCACAACGCATAACACATAACGCATAACGCATAACGCATGACTCATAACGCACAACCCATAACGCATATTGCATAACGCATAACGCATAACGCATAACGCATAACCCATAACGCATAACGCATAACGCATAACGCATAACGCAAATCGCATAACGTATAACGCACAACGCATAACACATAACGCATAACGCATAACGCATAACGCATAACGCATAACGCATAACGCATATTGCATAACGCATAACGCATAACGCATAACGCATAACGCATAACGCATAACGCATAACGCATAACGCATAACGCATAACGCATAACGCACACCTCATAACGCATAACGCATAACGCAAAACTCATAACGCAAATCGCATAACGCATAACGCATAATGCATAAAGCATAACGCATAACGCATAACGCATAACGTATAACGCATAACGCTTAATGCATAACGCATAACGCGTAACGGATCAAGTATTACTCATAACGCATAACGCATAACGCATAACGGATCACGCATTACTCATAACGCATAACGCATAACGCATAACGCATAACGCATAACGCATAACGCATAACCCATAACGGATCACGCATTACTCATAACGCATAACGCATAACGCATAACGTATAACGCATAACACTTAATGCATAACGCATAACGCGTAACGGATCAAGCATTACTCATAACGCATAACGCATAACGGATCACGCAGTACTCATAACGCATAACGCATAACGGATCACGCATTACTCATAGCGCATAACGCATAACGCATAACGGATCACGCATTACTCATAACGCATAACGCATAACGGATCACGCATTTCTCATAACGCATAACGCATAACGCATAACGCATATTGCATAACGCATAACGCATAACGCATAACGCATAACGCATAACGCATAACGCATGACCCATAGCGCATAACGCATTACGCGTAACTCATAACGCATGAAGCATAACGTATAACGGATCACGCATTACTCATAACCCATAACGCATAACGCAAATCGCAAAACGTATAACGCACAATGCATAACACATAACGCATAACGCATAACGCATAACGCATAACGCATAACGCATAACGCATAACGCATAACGCATAACGCATATTGCATAACGCATAACGCATAACGCATAACGCATAACGCATAACGCATAACGCATAACGCATAACGCATAATGCATAACGCATAACGCATAACGCACAAGTCATAACGCATAACGCATAACACAAAACTCATAACGCAAATCGCATAACGCATAACGCATAATGCATAAAGCATAACGCATAACGCATAACGCATAACGCATAACGCATAACGTATAACGCATAACGCTTAATGCATAACGCATAACGCGTAACGGATCAAGCATTACTCATAACGCATAACGCATAACGGATCACGCATTACTCATAGCGCATAACGCATAACGCATAACGGATCACGCATTACTCATAACGCATAACGCATAACGCATAACGCATAACGCATAACGCATAACGCATAACGGATCACGCATTACTCATAACGCATAACGCATAACGCATAACGTATAACGCATTACGCTTAATGCATAACGCATAACGCGTAACGGATCAAGCATTACTCATAACGCATAACGCATAACGGATCACGCAGTACTCATAACGCATAACGCATAACGGATCACGCATTACTCATAGCGCATAACGCATAACGCATAACGGATCACGCATTACTCATAACGCATAACGCATAACGGATCACGCATTTCTCATAACGCATAACGCATAACGCATAACGCATAACGCATAACGCATAACGCAAAACGCATAACGGTTAGTGGATAACGCACAACGCATAACACATAACGCATAACGCATAACGCATAACGCATAACGCATAACGCATAACGCACAACGCATAACACATAACGCATAACGCATAACGCATAACGCATAACGCATAACGCATAACGCAAATCGCATAACGTATAACGCACAACGCATAACACATAACGCATAACGCATAACGCATAACGCATAACGCATAACGCATAACGCATAACGCATAACGCATAACGCATAACGCATAACGCATAACGCATAACGCATAACGCATAACGCATATTGCATAACGCATAACGCATAACGCATAACGCATAACGCATAACGCAAAACTCATAACGGATAACGCATAACGGATAACCCATAACGCATAACGCATAACGCATAACGCATAACACATAACACATAACCCATAACGCATAACGCATAACGCATAACGCTTAACGCATGACCCATAGCGCATAACGCATAACGTATAACGCATAACGCTTAATGCATAACGCATAACGCGTAACTTATCAAGCATTACTCATAACGCATAACGCATAACGGATCACGCATTACTCATAGCGCATAACGCATAACGCATAACGGATCACGCATTACTCATAACGCATAACGCATAACGCTTAACGCATAACGCATAACGCATAACGGATCACGCATTACTCATAACGCATAACGCAGAACGCATAACGTATAACGCATAACGCTTAATGCATAACGCATAACGCGTAACGGATCAAGCATTACTCATAACGCATAACGCATAACGCATAACGCATAACGCATAACGCATAACGCATAACGCATAACGCATAACGCATAACGCATAACGCATAACGCATAACGCATATTGCATAACGCATAACGCATAACGCATAACGCATAACGCATAACGCATAACGCATAACGCATAACGCATAACGCACAACTCATAACGCATAACGCATAACGCAAAACTCATAACGCAAATCGCATAACGCATAACGCATAATGCATAAAGCATAACGCATAACGCATAACGCATAACGCATAACGCATAACGTATAACGCATAACGCTTAATGCATAACGCATAACGCGTAACGGATCAAGCATTACTCATAACGCATAACGCATAACGGATCACGCATTACTCATAGCGCATAACGCATAACGCATGACGGATCACGCATTACTCATAACGCATAACGCATAACGCATAACGCATAACGCATAACGCATAACGGATCACGCATTACTCATAACGCATAACGCATAACGCATAACGCATAACGCATAACGCATAACGCATAACGCACAACGCATAACGCATAACGGATCACGCATCACTCATAACGCATAACTCATAACGCATAACGCATAACGCATAACGCATAACGCATAACGCATAACGCATAACGCATAACGCATAACGCATAACGCATAACGCATAACGCATAACGCATAACGCATAACGCATAACGCATAACGCATAACGCATAACGCATAACGCATAACGCATAACGCATAACGCATAACGCACAACTCATAACGCATAACGCATAACGCAAAACGCATAACGGATAACGCATAACGGATAACACATAATGCATAACGCATAACGCATAACGCAATAACGCATAACGCATAACGCATAACGCATAACGCATAACGCATAACCCATACCACATATCGCATAACGCATAACGAATACGCATAACGCATAACGCATAACGCATAACGCATAACCCATAACACATAACGCATAACGCATAACGCATAACGCATAACGCATAACGCATAACGCATAACGCAAATCGCATAACGCATAACGCATAACGCATTACGCATAACGTATAACGCATAACGCATAACGCATAACGCATAACGCATAACGCATAACGCATAACGCATAACGCATAACGCATAACGCAAAACTCATAACGGATAACGCATAACGGATAACCCATAACGCATAACGCATAACGCATAACGCATAACACATAACACATAACCCATAACGCATAACGCATAACGCATAACGCTTAACGCATGACCCATAGCGCATAACGCATTACGCGTAACTCATAACGCATAAAGCATAACGCATAAAGCAAAACGCATAACGCATAACGCATGACTCATAACGCACAACCCATAACGCATAACGCATAACGCAAATCGCATAACGCATAACGCATAATGCATAAAGCATAACGCATAACGCATAACGCATAACGCATAACGCATAACGTATAACGCATAACGCTTAATGCATAACGCATAACGCGTAACGGATCAAGCATTACTCATAACGCATAACGCATAACGGATCACGCATTACTCATAGCGCATAACGCATAACGCATAACGGATCAGGTTTTACTCATAACGCATAACGCATAACGCATAACGCATAACGCATAACGCATAACGCATAACGCATAACGCATAACGCATAGCGGATCACGCATTACTCATAACGCATAACGCGTAACGCATAACGCATAACGGATCACGCATTACTCATAACGCATAACGCATAACGCATAACGCATAACGCATAACGCATAACGCATAACGCATAACGCATAACGCATAACGCATAACGCATATTGCATAACGCATAACGCATAACGCATAACGCATAACGCATAACGCAAATCGCATAACGCATAACGCATTACGCATTACGCATAACGCATAACGCATAGCGGATCACGCATTACTCATAACGCATAACGCATAACGCATAACGCATAACGCATAACGCAAATCGCATAACGCATAACGCACAACGCATAACACATAACGCATAACGCATAACGCATAACGCATAACGCATAACGCATAACGCATAACGCAAATCGCATAACGTATAACGCACAACGCATAACACATAACGCATAACGCATAACGCATAACGCATAACGCATAACGCATAACGCATAACGCATAACGCATAACGCATAACGCATAACGCATAACGCATAACGCATAACGCATATTGCATAACGCATAACGCATAACGCATAACGCATAACGCATAACGCAAAACTCATAACGGATAACGCATAACGGATAACCCATAACGCATAACGCATAACGCATAACGCATAACACATAACACATAACCCATAACGCATAACGCATAACGCATAACGCTTAACGCATGACCCATAGCGCATAACGCATAACGTATAACGCATAACGCTTAATGCATAACGCATAACGCGTAACTTATCAAGCATTACTCATAACGCATAACGCATAACGGATCACGCATTACTCATAGCGCATAACGCATAACGCATAACGGATCACGCATTACTCATAACACATAACGCATAACGCATAACGCATAACGCATAACGCATAACGCATAACGCATAACGCATAACGCATAACGCATAACGCATAACGCATAACGCATAACGCACAACTCATAACGCATAACGCATAACGCAAAACGCATAACGGATAACGCATAACGGATAACACATCATGCATAACGCATAACGCATAACGCATAACGCATAACGCATAACGCATAACTCATAACTCATAACGCATAACCCATAACGCATAACGCATAACGCATAACGCGTAACGGATCAAGCATTACTCATAACGCATAACGCATAACGCATAACGCATAACGCATAACGCATAACGCATAACGCATAACGCACAACTCATAACGCAAAACGCAAAACTCATAACGGATAACGCATAACGGATAACCCATAACGCATAACGCATAACGCATAACGCATAACGCATAACTCATAACACATAACGCATAACCCATAACGCATAACGCATAACGCATTACGCGTAACTCATAACGCATAAAGCATAACGCATAACGCATAACGCATAACGCATAACGCATAACGCATAACGCATAACGCATAACGCATAACGGATCACGCATTACTCATAACGCATAACGCATAACGCATAACGGATCACGCATTTCTCATAACGCATAACGCATAACGCATAACGCATAACGCATAACGCATAACGCATAACGCATAACGCATAACGCATAACGCATAACGCATAACGCATAACGCATAACGCAAATCGCATAACGTATAACGCACAACGCATAACACATAACGCATAACGCATAACGCATAACGCATAACGCATAACGCATAACGCATAACGCATAACGCATATTGCATAACGCATAACGCATAACGCATAACGCATAACGCATAACGCAAATCGCATAACGCATAACGCATAACGCATTACTCATAACGTATAACGCATAACGCATAACGCAAAACGCATAACGCATAGCGGATAACGCACAACGGATAACACATAACGCATAACGCATAACGCATGACTCATAACGCACAACCCATAACGCATATTGCATAACGCATAACGCATAACGCATAACGCATAACCCATAACGCATAACGCATAACGCATAACGCATAACGCATAACGCATAACGCAAATCGCATAACGTATAACGCACAACGCATAACACATAACGCATAACGCATAACGCATAACGCATAACGCATAACGCATAACGCATAACGCATAACGCATAACGCATATTGCATAACGCATAACGCATAACGCATAACGCATAACGCATAACGCATAACGCATAACGCATAACGCATAACGCATAACGCATAACGCATAACGCACACCTCATAACGCATAACGCATAACGCAAAACTCATAACGCAAATCGCATAACGCATAACGCATAATGCATAAAGCATAACGCATAACGCATAACGCATAACGTATAACGCATAACGCTTAATGCATAACGCATAACGCGTAACGGATCAAGCATTACTCATAACGCATAACCCATAACGGATCACGCATTACTCATAACGCATAACGCATAACGCATAACGTATAACGCATAACGCTTAATGCATAACGCATAACGCATAACGGATCACGCATTACTCATAGCGCATAACGCATAACGCATAACGGATCACGCATTACTCATAACGCATAACGCATAACGGATCACGCATTTCTCATAACGCATAACGCATAACGCATAACGCATATTGCATAACGCATAACGCATAACGCATAACGCATAACGCATAACGCATAACGCATGACCCATAGCGCATAACGCATTACGCGTAACTCATAACGCATGAAGCATAACGTATAACGGATCACGCATTACTCATAACCCATAACGCATAACGCAAATCGCATAACGTATAACGCACAATGCATAACACATAACGCATAACGCATAACGCATAACGCATAACGCATAACGCATAACGCATAACGCATAACGCATAACGCATAACGCATAACGCATAACGCATAACGCATATTGCATAACGCATAACGCATAACGCATAACGCATAACGCATAACGCATAACGCATAATGCATAACGCATAACGCATAACGCGTAACTCATAACGCATAAAGCATAACGCCTAACGCATAACGCATAACGCATAACGCATAACGCATAACGCATAACGCATAACGGATCACGCATTACTCATAACGCATAACGCATAACGCATAACGGATCACGCATTTCTCATAACGCATAACGCATAACGCATAACGCATAACGCATAACGCATAACGCATAACGCATAACGCATAACGCATAACGCATAACGCATAACGCATAACGCATAACGCAAATCGCATAACGTATAACGCACAACGCATAACACATAACGCATAACGCATAACGCATAACGCATAACGCATAACGCATAACGCATAACGCATAACGCATATTGCATAACGCATAACGCATAACGCATAACGCATAACGCATAACGCAAATCGCATAACGCATAACGCATAACGCATTACGCATAACGTATAACGCATAACGCATAACGCAAAACGCATAACGCATAACGCAAAACTCATAACGCAAATCGCATAAGGCATAACGCATAACGCATAACGCATAACGCATGACCCATAGCGCATAACGCATTACGCGTAACTCATAACGCATGAAGCATAACGTATAACGGATCACGCATTACTCATAACCCATAACGCATAACGCATAACGTATAACGCATAACGCATAACCCATAACGCATAACGCATAACGCATAACGCATAACGCATAACGCATAACGCATAATGCATAACGCATAACGCATAACGCACAAGTCATAACGCATAACGCATAACGCAAAACTCAGAACGCAAATCGCATAACGCATAACGCAGAATGCATAAAGCATAACGCATAACGCATAACGCATAACCCATAACGGATCACGCATTACTCATAACGCATAACGCATAACGCATAACGTATAACGCATAACGCTTAATGCATAACGCATAACGCGTAACGGATCAAGCATTACTCATAACGCATAACGCATAACGGATCACGCAGTACTCATAACGCATAACGCATAACGGATCACGCATTACTCATAGCGCATAACGCATAACGCATAACGGATCACGCATTACTCATAACGCATAACGCATAACGCATAACGCATAACGCATAACGCATAACGCATAACGCATAACGCATAACGCATAACGCATAACGCATAACGCATAACGCATAACGCATAACGCATATTGCATAACGCATAACGCATAACGCATAACGCATAGCGCATAACGCATAACGCATAACGGATCACGCATTACTCATAACGCATAACGCATAACGCTTAACGCATAACGCATAACGCATAACGGATCACGCATTACTCATAACGCATAACGCAGAACGCATAACGTATAACGCATAACGCTTAATGCATAACGCATAACGCGTAACGGATCAAGCATTACTCATAACGCATAACGCATAACGCATAACGCATAACGCATAACGCATAACGCATAACGCATAACGCATAACGCATAACGCATATTGCATAACGCATAACGCATAACGCATAACGCATAACGCATAACGCATAACGCATAACGCATAACGCATAACGCACAACTCATAACGCATAACGCATAACGCAAAACTCATAACGCAAATCGCATAACGCATAACGCATAATGCATAAAGCATAACGCATAACGCATAACGCATAACGCATAACGCATAACGTATAACGCATAACGCTTAATGCATAACGCATAACGCGTAACGGATCAAGCATTACTCATAACGCATAACGCATAACGGATCACGCATTACTCATAGCGCATAACGCATAACGCATGACGGATCACGCATTACTCATAACGCATAACGCATAACGCATAACGCATAACGCATAACGCATAACGGATCACGCATTACTCATAACGCATAACGCATAACGCATAACGCATAACGCATAACGCATAACGCATAACGCACAACGCATAACGCATAACGGATCACGCATCACTCATAACGCATAACTCATAACGCATAACGCATAACGCATAACGCATAACGCATAACGCATAACGCATAACGCATAACGCATAACGCATAACGCATAACGCATAACGCATAACGCATAACGCATAACGCATAACGCATAACGCATAACGCATAACGCATAACGCATAACGCATAACGCATAACGCATAACGCATAACGCATAACGCATAACGCACAACTCATAACGCATAACGCATAACGCAAAACGCATAACGGATAACGCATAACGGATAACACATAATGCATAACGCATAACGCATAACGCAATAACGCATAACGCATAACGCATAACGCATAACGCATAACGCATAACCCATACCACATATCGCATAACGCATAACGCATAACGCATAACGCATAACGCATAACGCATAACGCATAACCCATAACACATAACGCATAACGCATAACGCATAACGCATAACGCATAACGCATAACGCATAACGCAAATCGCATAACGCATAACGCATAACGCATTACGCATAACGTATAACGCATAACGCATAACGCATAACGCATAACGCATAACGCATAACGCATAACGCATAACGCATAACGCAAAACTCATAACGGATAACGCATAACGGATAACCCATAACGCATAACGCATAACGCATAACGCATAACGCATAACGCATAACGCTTAACGCATGACCCATAGCGCATAACGCATTACGCGTAACTCATAACGCATAAAGCATAACGCATAAAGCAAAACGCATAACGCATAACGCATAACGCATAACGCATAACGCATAACACATAACACATAACCCATAACGCATAACGCATAACGCATAACGCATAACGCATAACACATAACACATAACCCATAACGCATAACGCATAACGCATAACGCTTAACGCATGACCCATAGCGCATAACGCATTACGCGTAACTCATAACGCATAAAGCATAACGCATAAAGCAAAACGCATAACGCATAACGCATGACTCATAACGCACAACCCATAACGCATAACGCATAACGCAAATCGCATAACGCATAACGCATAATGCATAAAGCATAACGCATAACGCATAACGCATAACGCATAACGCATAACGCATAACGTATAACGCATAACGCTTAATGCATAACGCATAACGCGTAACGGATCAAGCATTACTCATAACGCATAACGCATAACGGATCACGCATTACTCATAGCGCATAACGCATAACGCATAACGGATCAGGTTTTACTCATAACGCATAACGCATAACGCATAACGCATAACGCATAACGCATAACGCATAACGCATAACGCATAACGCATAACGCATAACGCATAGCGGATCACGCATTACTCATAACGCATAACGCGTAACGCATAACGCATAACGGATCACGCATTACTCATAACGCATAACGCATAACGGATCACGCATTTCTCATAACGCATAACGCATAACGCATAACGCATAACGCAAAACGCATAACGGTTAGTGGATAACGCACAACGGATAACACATAACGCATAACGCATAACGCATAACGCATAACGCATAACGCATAACGCATAACGCATCACGCACAACTCATAACGCATAACGCATAACGCAAATCGCATAACGCATAACGCATAACGCATAACGCATAACGCATAACGCATAACGCATAACGCATAACCCATAACACATAACGCATAACGCATAACGCATAACGCATAACGCATAACGCATAACGCATAACGCATAACCCATAACGCATAACGCATAACGCATAACGCATAACGCATAACGCATAACGCATAACGCATAACGCATAACGCAAATCGCATAACGCATAACGCATAACGCATAACGCATAACGCATTACGCATAACGTATAACGCATAACGCAAAACGCATAACGCATAGCAGATAACGCACAACGCATAACACATAACGCATAACGCATAACAGATGACTCATAACGCACAACCCATAACGCATATTGCATAACGCATAACGCATAACGCATAACGCATAACCCATAACGCATAACGCATAACGCATAACGCATAACGCATAACGCATAACGCAAATCGCATAACGTATAACGCACTACGCATAACACATAACGCATAACGCATAACGCATAACGCATAACGCATAACGCATAACGCATAACGCATAACGCATAACGCATAACGCATAACGCATAACGCATAACGCATAACGCATATTGCATAACGCATAACGCATAACGCATAACGCATAACGCATAACGCATAACGCATAACGCATAACGCATAACGCATAACGCACAACTCATAACGCATAACGCATAACGCAAAACTCATAACGCAAATCGCATAACGCATAACGCATAATGCATAAAGCATAACGCATAACGCATAACGCATAACGCATAACGCATAACGCATAACGCATAACGCATAACGCATAACGCATATTGCATAACGCATAACGCATAACGCATAACGCATAACGCATAACGCATAACGCATAACGCATAACGCACAACTCATAACGCATAACGCATAACGCAAAACTCATAACGCAAATCGCATAACGCATAACGCATAATGCATAAAGCATAACGCATAACGCATAACGCATAACGCATAACGCATAACGCATGACCCATAGCGCATAACGCATTACGCGTAACTCATAACGCATGAAGCATAACGTATAACGGATCACGCATTACTCATAACCCATAACGCATAACCCATAACGCATAACGCATAACGCATAACGCATAACGCTTACCGCATGACCCATAGCGAATAACGCATTACGCGTAACTCATAACGCATAAAGCATAACGCATAACGGATCACGCATTACTCATAACCCATAACGCATAACGCATAACGCATAACGCATAACCCATAACGCATAACGCATAAAGCAAAACGCATAACGCATAACGCATGACTCATAACGCACAACCCATAACGCATAACGCATAACGCAAATCGCATAACGCATAACGCATAATGCATAAAGCATAACGCATAACGCATAACGCATAACGCATAACGCATAACGCATAACCCATAACACATAACGCATAACGCATAACGCATAACACATAACGCATAACGCATAACGCAAATCGCATAACGCATAACGCATAACGCATTATGCATAACGTATAACGCATAACGCATAACGCAAAACGCATAACGCATAGCGGATAACGCACAACGCATAACACATAACGCATAACGCATAACGCATAACGCATAACGCATAACGCATAACGCATAACGCATAACGCATAACGCATAACGCATAACGCATAACGCATAACGCATAACGCATAACGCATAACGCATAACGCATAACGCATAACGCATAACGCATAACGCACAACTCATAACGCATAACGCATAACGCATAACGCAAAACTCATAACGCAAATCGCATAACGCATAACGCATAATGCATAACGCTTAACGCATGACCCATAGCGCATAACGCATTACGCATAACGCATAACGCATAACGCATAACGCATAACGCATAACGCATAACGCATAACGCATAACGCATAACGCATAACGCATAACGCATAACGCTTAATGCATAACGCATAACGCGTAACGGATCAAGCATTACTCATAACGCATAACGCATAACGGATCACGCATTACTCATAGCGCATAACGCATAACACATAACGGAACACGCATTACTCATAACGCATAACGCATAACGCATAACGCATAACGCATAACGCATAACGCATAACGCATAACGCATAACGGATCACGCATTACTCATAACGCATAACGCATAACGCATAATGCATAAAGCATAACGCATAACGCATAACGCATAACGTATAACGCATAACGCTTAATGCATAACGCATAACGCGTAACGGATCAAGCATTACTCATAACGCATAACGCATAACGGATCACGCATTACTCATAGCGCATAACGCATAACACATAACGGAACACGCATTACTCATAACGCATAACGCATAACGCATAACGCATAACGCATATCGCATAACGCATAACGGATCACGCATTACTCATAACGCATAACGCATAACGCATAACGTATAACGCATAACGCTTAACGCATAACGTATAACGCATAACGCATAACGCATAACGCATAACGCATAACGCATAACGCATAACGCATAACGCATAACGCATAACGCATAACGCATAACGCATAACGCATAACGCATAACGCATAACGCACAACTCATAACGCATAACGCATACCGCAAAACTCATAACGCAAATCGCATAACGCATAACGCATAATGCATAACGCTTAACGCATGACCCATAGCGCATAACGCATTACGCATAACGCATAACACATAACGCATAACGCATAACGCATAACGCATAACGCATAACGCATAACGCATAACGCATAACGCATAACGCATAACGCATAATGCATAAAGCATAACGCATAACGCATAACGCATAACGTATAACGCATAACGCTTAATGCATAACGCATAACGCGTAACGGATCAAGCATTACTCATAACGCATAACGCATAACGGATCACGCATTACTCATAGCGCATAACGCATAACACATAACGGAACACGCATTACTCATAACGCATAACGCATAACGCATAACGCATAACGCATAACGCATAACGCATAACGCATAACGCATAACGCATAACGCATAACGGATCACGCATTACTCATAACGCATAACGCATAACGCATAACGTATAACGCATAACGCTTAATGCATAACGCATAACGCATAACGGATCACGCATTACTCATAGCGCATAACGCATAACACATAACGGAACACGCATTACTCATAACGCATAACGCATAACGCATAACGCATAACGCATAACGCATAACGCATAACGCATAACGCATAACGCATAACGGATCACGCATTACTCATAACGCATAACGCATAACGCATAACGTATAACGCATAACGCTTAATGCATAACGCATAACGCGTAACGGATCAAGCATTACTCATAACGCATAACGCATAACGGATCACGCAGTACTCATAACGCATAACGCATAACGGATCACGCATTACTCATAGCGCATAACGCATAACGCATAACGGATCACGCATTACTCATAACGCATAACGCATAACAGATCACGCATTTCTCATAACGCATAACGCATAACGCATAACGCATATTGCATAACGCATAATGCATAACGCATAACGCATAACGCATGACCCATAGCGCATAACGCATTACGCGTAACTCATAACGCATGAAGCATAACGTATAACGGATCACGCATTACTCATAACCCATAACGCATAACGCATAACGTATAACGCATAACGCATAACCCATAACGCATAACGCATAACGCATAACGCATAACGCATAACGCATAACGCATAACGCATAACGCATAACGCATAACGCATAACGCATAACGCATAACGCATAACGCATAACGCATAACGCATAACGCACAACTCATAACGCATAACGCATAACGCAAATCGCATAACGCATAACGCATAACGCATAACGCATAACGCATAACGCAAATCGCATAACGCATAACGCATAACGCATAACGCATAACGCATAACGCATAACGCATAACGCATAACGCAAAACGCATAACGCATAGCAGATAACGCACAACGCATAACACATAACGCATAACGCATAACAGATGACTCATAACGCACAACCCATAACGCATATTGCATAACGCATAACGCATAACGCATAACGCATAACCCATAACGCATAACGCATAACGCATAACGCATAACGCATAACGCATAACGCATAACGCAAATCGCATAACGTATAACGCACAACGCATAACACATAACGCATAACGCATAACGCATAACGCATAACGCATAACGCATAACGCATAACGCATAACGCATAACGCATAACGCATAACGCATAACGCATAACGCATAACGCATAACGCATAACGCATAACGCATAACGCATAACGCATAACGCATATTGCATAACGCATAACGCATAACGCATAACGCATAACGCACAACTCATAACGCATAACGCATAACGCAAAACTCATAACGCATAACGCATAACGCATAACGCATAATGCATAAAGCATAACGCATAACGCATAACGCATAACGCATAACGCATAACGCATGACCCATAGCGCATAACGCATTACGCGTAACTCATAACGCATAACGCATAACGCATAACGCATAACGCATAACGCATAACGCTTACCGCATGACCCATAGCGAATAACGCATTACGCGTAACTCATAACGCATAAAGCATAACGCATAACGGATCACGCATTACTCATAACCCATAACGCATAACGCATAACGCATAACGCATAACGCATAACCCATAACGCATAACGCATAAAGCAAAACGCATAACGCATAACGCATGACTCATAACGCACAACCCATAACGCATAACGCATAACGCAAATCGCATAACGCATAACGCATAATGCATAAAGCATAACGCATAACGCATAACGCATAACGCATAACGCATAACGCATAACCCATAACACATAACGCATAACGCATAACACATAACGCATAACGCATAACGCAAATCGCATAACGCATAACGCATAACGCATTATGCATAACGTATAACGCATAACGCATAACGCAAAACGCATAACGCATAACGCATAACGCATAACGCATAACGCACAACTCATAACGCATAACGCATAACGCAAAACTCATAACGCAAATCGCATAACGCATAACGCATAATGCATAACGCTTAACGCATGACCCATAGCGCATAACGCATAACGCATAACGCATAACGCATAACGCATAACGCATAACGCATAACGCATAACGCATAACGCATAACGCACAACGCATAACGCATAACGCATAACGCATAACGCATAACGCATAACGCATAACGCATAACGCATAACGCATAACGCATAACGCATAACGCATAACGCATAACGGATCACGCATTACTCATAACGCATAACGCATAACGCATAACGTATAACGCATAACGCTTAACGCATAACGTATAACGCATAACGCATAACGCATAACGCATAACGCATAACGCATAACGCATAACGCATAACGCATAATGCATAACGCATAACGCATAACGCATAACGCATAACGCATAACGCATAACGCATAACGCATAACGCACAACTCATAACGCATAACGCATAACGCAAAACTCATAACGCAAATCGCATAACGCATGACGCATAATGCATAACGCTTAACGCATGACCCATAGCGCATAACGCATTACGCATAACGCATAACGCATAACGCATAACGCATAACGCATAACGCATAACGCATAACGCATAACGCATAACGCATAATGCATAAAGCATAACGCATAACGCATAACGCATAACGTATAACGCATAACGCTTAATGCATAACGCATAACGCGTAACGGATCAAGCATTACTCATAACGCATAACGCATAACGGATCACGCATTACTCATAGCGCATAACGCATAACACATAACGGAACACGCATTACTCATAACGCATAACGCATAACGCATAACGCATAACGCATAACGCATAACGCATAACGCATAACGGATCACGCATTACTCATAGCGCATAACGCATAACACATAACGGAACACGCATTACTCATAACGCATAACGCATAACGCATAACGCATAACGCATATCGCATAACGCATAACGCATAACGCATGACCCATAGCGCATAACCCATAACGCATAACGCATAACGCATAACGCATAACGCATAACGCATAACCCATAACACATAACGCATAACGCATAACGCATAACGCATAACGCATAACGCATAACGCATAACGCATAACGGATCACGCATTACTCATAACGCATAACGCATAACGCATAACGTATAACGCATAACGCTTAATGCATAACGCATAACGCATAACGGATCACGCATTACTCATAGCGCATAACGCATAACACATAACGGAACACGCATTACTCATAACGCATAACGCATAACGCATAACGCATAACGCATAACGCATAACGCATAACGCATAACGCATAACGCATAACGGATCACGCATTACTCATAACGCATAACGCATAACGCATAACGTATAACGCATAACGCTTAATGCATAACGCATAACGCGTAACGGATCAAGCATTACTCATAACGCATAACGCATAACGGATAACGCAGTACTCATAACGCATAACGCATAACGGATAACGCATTACTCATAGCGCATAACGCATAACGCATAACGGATCACGCATTACTCATAACGCATAACGCATAACAGATCACGCATTTCTCATAACGCATAACGCATAACGCATAACGCATATTGCATAACGCATAACGCATAACGCATAACGCATAACGCATGACCCATAGCGCATAACGCATTACGCGTAACTCATAACGCATGAAGCATAACGTATAACGGATCACGCATTACTCATAACCCATAACGCATAACGCATAACGTATAACGCATAACGCATAACCCATAACGCATAACGCATAACGCATAACGCATAACGCATAACGCATAACGCATAACGCATAACGCATAACGCATAACGCATAACGCATAACGCATAACGCATAACGCATAACGCATAACGCACAACTCATAACGCATAACGCATAACGCAAATCGCATAACGCATAACGCATAACGCATAACGCATAACGCATAACGCAAATCGCATAACGCATAACGCATAACGCATAACGCATAACGCATTACGCATAACGTATAACGCATAACGCAAAACGCATAACGCATAGCAGATAACGCACAACGCATAACACATAACGCATAACGCATAACAGATGACTCATAACGCACAACCCATAACGCATATTGCATAACGCATAACGCATAACGCATAACGCATAACGCATAACGCATAACGCATAACGCATAACGCATAACGCATAACGCATAACGCATAACGCAAATCGCATAACGTATAACGCACAACGCATAACACATAACGCATAACGCATAACGCATAACGCATAACGCATAACGCATAACGCATAACGCATAACGCATAACGCATAACGCATAACGCATAACGCATAACGCATAACGCATAACGCATAACGCATAACGCATAACGCATAACGCATAACGCATAACGCATATTGCATAACGCATAACGCATAACGCATAACGCATAACGCACAACTCATAACGCATAACGCATAACGCAAAACTCATAACGCAAATCGCATAACGCATAACGCATAATGCATAAAGCATAACGCATAACGCATAACGCATAACGCATAACGCATAACGCATGACCCATAGCGCATAACGCATTACGCGTAACTCATAACGCATAACGCATAACGCATAACGCATAACGCATAACGCATAACGCTTACCGCATGACCCATAGCGCATAACGCATTACGCGTAACTCATAACGCATAAAGCATAACGCATAACGGATCACGCATTACTCATAACCCATAACGCATAACGCATAACGCATAACGCATAACCCATAACGCATAACGCATAAAGCAAAACGCATAACGCATAACGCATGACTCATAACGCACAACCCATAACGCATAACGCATAACGCAAATCGCATAACGCATAACGCATAATGCATAAAGCATAACGCATAACGCATAACGCATAACGCATAACGCATAACGCATAACCCATAACACATAACGCATAACGCATAACACATAACGCATAACGCATAACGCAAATCGCATAACGCATAACGCATAACGCATTATGCATAACGTATAACGCATAACGCATAACGCAAAACGCATAACGCATAACGCATAACGCATAACGCATAACGCATAACGCATAACGCATAACGCATAACGCAAAACTCATAACGCAAATCGCATAACGCATAACGCATAATGCATAACGCTTAACGCATGACCCATAGCGCATAACGCATAACGCATAACGCATAACGCATAACGCATAACGCATAACGCATAACGCATAACGCATAACGCATAACGCACAACGCATAACGCATAACGCATAACGCATAACGCATAACGCATAACGCATAACGCATAACGCATAACGCATAACGCATAACGCATAACGCATAACGCATAACGCATAACGGATGACGCATTACTCATAACGCATAACGCATAACGCATAACGTATAACGCATAACGCTTAACGCATAACGTATAACGCATAACGCATAACGCATAACGCATAACGCATAACGCATAACGCATAACGCATAACGCATAATGCATAACGCATAACGCATAACGCATAACGCATAACGCATAACGCATAACGCATAACGCATAACGCATAACGCATAACGCATAACGCAAATCGCATAACGCATAACGCATAACGCATAACGCATAACGCATTACGCATAACGTATAACGCATAACGCAAAACGCATAACGCATAGCAGATAACGCACAACGCATAACACATAACGCATAACGCATAACAGATGACTCATAACGCACAACCCATAACGCATATTGCATAACGCATAACGCATAACGCATAACGCATAACCCATAACGCATAACGCATAACGCATAACGCATAACGCATAACGCATAACGCATAACGCATAACGCATAACGCATAACGCATAACGCATAACGCATAACGCATAACGCATAACGCATAACGCATAACGCATAACGCATAACGCATAACGCACAACTCATAACGCATAACGCATAACGCAAATCGCATAACGCATAACGCATAACGCATAACGCATAACGCATAACGCAAATCGCATAACGCATAACGCATAACGCATAACGCATAACGCATTACGCATAACGTATAACGCATAACGCAAAACGCATAACGCATAGCAGATAACGCACAACGCATAACACATAACGCATAACGCATAACAGATGACTCATAACGCACAACCCATAACGCATATTGCATAACGCATAACGCATAACGCATAACGCATAACGCATAACGCATAACGCATAACGCATAACGCATAACGCATAACGCATAACGCATAACGCAAATCGCATAACGTATAACGCACAACGCATAACACATAACGCATAACGCATAACGCATAACGCATAACGCATAACGCATAACGCATAACGCATAACGCATAACGCATAACGCATAACGCATAACGCATAACGCATAACGCATAACGCATAACGCATAACGCATAACGCATAACGCATAACGCATAACGCATATTGCATAACGCATAACGCATAACGCATAACGCATAACGCACAACTCATAACGCATAACGCATAACGCAAAACTCATAACGCAAATCGCATAACGCATAACGCATAATGCATAAAGCATAACGCATAACGCATAACGCATAACGCATAACGCATAACGCATGACCCATAGCGCATAACGCATTACGCGTAACTCATAACGCATAACGCATAACGCATAACGCATAACGCATAACGCATAACGCTTACCGCATGACCCATAGCGCATAACGCATTACGCGTAACTCATAACGCATAAAGCATAACGCATAACGGATCACGCATTACTCATAACCCATAACGCATAACGCATAACGCATAACGCATAACCCATAACGCATAACGCATAAAGCAAAACGCATAACGCATAACGCATGACTCATAACGCACAACCCATAACGCATAACGCATAACGCAAATCGCATAACGCATAACGCATAATGCATAAAGCATAACGCATAACGCATAACGCATAACGCATAACGCATAACGCATAACCCATAACACATAACGCATAACGCATAACACATAACGCATAACGCATAACGCAAATCGCATAACGCATAACGCATAACGCATTATGCATAACGTATAACGCATAACGCATAACGCAAAACGCATAACGCATAACGCATAACGCATAACGCATAACGCACAACTCATAACGCATAACGCATAACGCAAAACTCATAACGCAAATCGCATAACGCATAACGCATAATGCATAACGCTTAACGCATGACCCATAGCGCATAACGCATAACGCATAACGCATAACGCATAACGCATAACGCATAACGCATAACGCATAACGCATAACGCATAACGCACAACGCATAACGCATAACGCATAACGCATAACGCATAACGCATAACGCATAACGCATAACGCATAACGCATAACGCATAACGCATAACGCATAACGCATAACGCATAACGGATGACGCATTACTCATAACGCATAACGCATAACGCATAACGTATAACGCATAACGCTTAACGCATAACGTATAACGCATAACGCATAACGCATAACGCATAACGCATAACGCATAACGCATAACGCATAACGCATAATGCATAACGCATAACGCATAACGCATAACGCATAACGCATAACGCATAACGCATAACGCATAACGCACAACTCATAACGCATAACGCATAACGCAAAACTCATAACGCAAATCGCATAACGCATGACGCATAATGCATAACGCTTAACGCATGACCCATAGCGCATAACGCATTACGCATAACGCATAACGCATAACGCATAACGCATAACGCATAACGCATAACGCATAACGCATAACGCATAACGCATAATGCATAAAGCATAACGCATAACGCATAACGCATAACGTATAACGCATAACGCTTAATGCATAACGCATAACGCGTAACGGATCAAGCATTACTCATAACGCATAACGCATAACGGATCACGCATTACTCATAGCGCATAACGCATAACACATAACGGAACACGCATTACTCATAACGCATAACGCATAACGCATAACGCATAACGCATAACGCATAACGCATAACGCATAACGGATCACGCATTACTCATAACGCATAACGCATAACGCATAACGTATAACGCATAACGCTTAATGCATAACGCATAACGCATAACGGATCACGCAGTACTCATAACGCATAACGCATAACGGATCACGCATTACTCATAGCGCATAACGCATAACGCATAACGGATCACGCATTACTCATAACGCATAACGCATAACAGATCACGCATTTCTCATAACGCATAACGCATAACGCATATTGCATAACGCATAACGCATAACGCATAACGCATAACGCATAACGCATGACCCATAGCGCATAACGCATTACGCGTAACTCATAACGCATGAAGCATAACGTATAACGGATCACGCATTACTCATAACCCATAACGCATAACGCATAACGTATAACGCATAACGCATAACCCATAACGCATAACGCATAACGCATAACGCATAACGCATAACGCATAACGCATAACGCATAACGCATAACGCATAACGCATAACGCATAACGCATAACGCATAACGCATAACGCATAACGCACAACTCATAACGCATAACGCATAACGCAAATCGCATAACGCATAACGCATAACGCATAACGCATAACGCATAACGCATAACGCATAACCCATAACACATAACGCATAACGCATAACGCATAACGCATAACGCATAACGCATAACGCATAACGCATAACGCATAACCCATAACGCATAACGCATAACGCATAACGCATAACGCATAACGCATAACGCATAACGCAAATCGCATAACGCATAACGCATAACGCATAACGCATAACGCATTACGCATAACGTATAACGCATAACGCAAAACGCATAACGCATAGCAGATAACGCACAACGCATAACACATAACGCATAACGCATAACAGAAGACTCATAACGCACAACCCATAACGCATATTGCATAACGCATAACGCATAACGCATAACGCATAACGCATAACCCATAACGCATAACGCATAACGCATAACGCATAACGCATAACGCATAACGCATAACGCAAATCGCATAACGTATAACGCACAACGCATAACACATAACGCATAACGCATAACGCATAACGCATAACGCATAACGCATAACGCATAACGCATAACGCATAACGCATAACGCATAACGCATAACGCATAACGCATATTGCATAACGCATAACGCATAACGCATAACGCATAACGCATAACGCATAACGCATAACGCATAACGCATAACGCACAACTCATAACGCATAACGCATAACGCAAAACTCATAACGCAAATCGCATAACGCATAACGCATAATGCATAAAGCATAACGCATAACGCATAACGCATAACGCATAACGCATAACGCATAACGCATAACGCATAACGCATATTGCATAACGCATAACGCATAACGCATAACGCATAATGCATAACGCATAACGCATAACCCATAACGCATAACGCATAACGCATAACGCATAACGCATAACGCATAACGCATAACGCATAACGCATAACGCAAATCGCATAACGCATAACGCATAACGCATAACGCACAACGCATTACGCATAACATATAACGCATAACGCATAACGCATAATGCATAAAGCATAACGCATAACGCATATCGCATAACGCATAACGCATAACGCATGACCCATAGCGCATAACGCATTACGCGTAACTCATAACGCATGAAGCATAACGCATAACGGATCACGCATTACTCATAACCCATAACGCATAACCCATAACGCATAACGCATAACGCATAACGCATAACGCTTACCGCATGACCCATAGCGAATAACGCATTACGCGTAACTCATAACGCATAAAGCATAACGCATAACGGATCACGCATTACTCATAACCCATAACGCATAACGCATAACGCATAACGCATAACCCATAACGCATAACGCATAAAGCAAAACGCATAACGCATAACGCATGACTCATAACGCACAACCCATAACGCATAACGCATAACGCAAATCGCATAACGCATAACGCATAATGCATAAAGCATAACGCATAACGCATAACGCATAACGCATAATGCATAACGCATAACCCATAACACATAACGCATAACGCATAACGCATAACACATAACGCATAACGCATATCGCAAATCGCATAACGCATAACGCATTATGCATAACGTATAACGCATAACGCGTAACGCAAAACGCATAACGCATAGCGGATAACGCACAACGCATAACACATAACGCATAACGCATAACGCATAACGCATAACGCATAACGCATAACGCATAACGCATAACGCATAACGCATAACGCATAACGCATAACGCATAACGCATAACGCATAACGCATAACGCATAACGCATAACGCATAACGCATAACGCATAACGCATAACGCATAACGCATAACGCTTAATGCATAACGCATAACGCGTAACGGATCAAGCATTACTCATAACGCATAACGCATAACGGATCACGCATTACTCATAGCGCATAACGCATAACACATAACGGAACACGCATTACTCATAACGCATAACGCATAACGCATAACGCATAACGCATAACGCATAACGCATAACGCATAACGCACAACGCATTACGCATAACGTATAACGCATAACGCATAACGCATAATGCATAAAGCATAACGCATAACGCATAACGCATAACGCATAACGCATAACGCATGACCCATAGCGCATAACGCATTACGCGTAACTCATAACGCATGAAGCATAACGTATAACGGATCACGCATTACTCATAACCCATAACGCATAACCCATAACGCATAACGCATAACGCATAACGCATAACGCTTACCGCATGACCCATAGCGAATAACGCATTACGCGTAACTCATAACGCATAAAGCATAACGCATAACGGATCACGCATTACTCATAACCCATAACGCATAACGCATAACGCATAACGCATAACCCATAACGCATAACGCATAAAGCAAAACGCATAACGCATGACTCATAACGCACAACCCATAACGCATAACGCATAACGCAAATCGCATAACGCATAACGCATAATGCATAAAGCATAACGCATAACGCATAACGCATAACGCATAACGCATAACGCATAACCCATAACACATAACGCATAACGCATAACGCATAACACATAACGCATAACGCATAACGCAAATCGCATAACGCATAACGCATTATGCATAACGTATAACGCATAACGCGTAACGCAAAACGCATAACGCATAGCGGATAACGCACAACGCATAACACATAACGCATAACGCATAACGCATAACGCATAACGCATAACGCATAACGCATAACGCATAACGCATAACGCATAACGCATAACGCATAACGCATAACGCATAACGCATAACGCATAACGCATAACGCATAACGCATAACGCATAACGCATAACGCATAACGCATAACGCATAACGCATAACGCATAACGCATAACGCTTAGTGCATAACGCATAACGCGTAACGGATCAAGCATTACTCATAACGCATAACGCATAACGGATCACGCATTACTCATAGCGCATAACGCATAACACATAACGGAACACGCATTACTTATAACGCATAACGCATAACGCATAACGCATAACGCATAACGCATAACGCATAACGGATCACGCATTACTCATAACGCATAACGCATAACGCATAACGCATAACGCATAACGCATAACGCATAACGCATAACGCATAATGCATAAAGCATAACGCATAACGCATAACGCATAACGTATAACGCATAACGCTTAATGCATAACGCATAACGCGTAACGGATCAAGCATTACTCATAACGCATAACGCATAACGGATCACGCATTACTCATAGCGCATAACGCATAACACATAACGGAACACGCATTACTCATAACGCATAACGCATAACGCATAACGCATAACGCATAACGCATAACGCATAACGCATAACGCATAACGCATAACGGATCACGCATTACTCATAACGCATAACGCATAACGCATAACGTATAACGCATAACGCTTAATGCATAACGCATAACGCGTAACGGATCAAGCATTACTCATAACGCATAACGCATAACGGATCACGCAGTACTCATAACGCATAACGCATAACGGATCACGCATTACTCATAGCGCATAACGCATAACGCATAACGGATCACGCATTACTCATAACGCATAACGCATAACAGATCACGCATTTCTCATAACGCATAACGCATAACGCATATTGCATAACGCATAACGCATAACGCATAACGCATAACGCATAACGCATAACGCATGACCCATAGCGCATAACGCATTACGCGTAACTCATAACGCATGAAGCATAACGTATAACGCACAACGCATAACACATAACGCATAACGCATAACGCATAACGCATAACGCATAACGCATAACGCATAACGCATAACGCATAACGCATAACGCATAACGCATAACGCATAACGCATAACGCATAACGCATAACGCATAACGCATAACGCATAACGCATAACGCATAACGCATAACGCATAACGCATAACGCATAACGCATAACGCATAACGCATAACCCATAACGCATAACGCATAAAGCAAAACGCATAACGCATAACGCATGACTCATAACGCACAACCCATAACGCATAACGCATAACGCAAATCGCATAACGCATAACGCATAATGCATAAAGCATAACGCATAACGCATAACGCATAACGCATAACGCATAACGCATAACCCATAACACATAACGCATAACGCATAACGCATAACACATAACGCATAACGCATAACGCATAACGCATAACGCATAACGCATAACGCATAACGCATAACGCATAACGCAAAACTCATAACGCAAATCGCATAACGCATAACGCAGAATGCATAACGCTTAACGCATGACCCATAGCGCATAACGCATTACGCATAACGCATAACGCATAACGCATAACGCATAACGCATAACGCATAACGCATAACGCATAACGCATAACGCATAACGCATAACGCATAACGCATAACGCATAACGCATAACGCATAACGCATAACGCATAACGCATAACGCATAACGCATAACGCATAACGCATAACGCATAACGCTTAATGCATAACGCATAACGCGTAACGGATCAAGCATTACTCATAACGCATAACGCATAACGGATCACGCATTACTCATAGCGCATAACGCATAACACATAACGGAACACGCATTACTCATAACGCATAACGCATAACGCATAACGCATAACGGATCACGCATTACTCATAACGCTGTAACAGACCTGTTAATACAAGTCTGTTACTAACACACCGCGTGGGTACCGATAACCGATCGCTAGATGGCTACGATTCTCGCAAGGAAAAGTGTGCACAGCACACCTTCGAGAATCGGCCACTAGATGGCTACGATTCTCGCAAGGAAAAGTGGGCACAGCACACCTTCGAGAATCGACCACTAGATGGCTACGATTCTCGCAAGGAAAAGTGTGCACAGCACACCTCCGAGAATCGGCCACCAGATGGCCAACGCCACGACTACCGATTCTCGTTGATAAAATGATACCGCCGCGAGGATATAATGACCGACCGTCGCAACAAAACGTCGTCAAAGATCCCCCGTCGAGCCGACGATAGATCAGTAAGCCGATAACCCGGAAACCTGAAAGTAAGTATACCTCCGCTGGTATCCCTCTTCCACTCCGCTATCCGAACTACGATCGTCGAGCCGACGAACGTATCTTCCCCTCCACTCCACTATCCGAAGTACGGTCGTTGAGCCAACGAGCGTATCTCCCCTTCACTCCGTATCCGAAGTACGAACGTCGAGCCGACGGACGTATCTCCCCTCCACTCCGTTACCCGAAGTACGAACGTCGAGCCGACGGGCGTATCTCCCCTCCACTCCGTTACCCGAAGTACGATCGTCGAGCCGACGAACGTATCCCCCTCCACTCCGTATCCGGAGTACGAACGTCGAGCCGACGGACGTATCTCCCCTCCACTCCGTGACCCGAAGTACGATCGTCGAGCCGACGAGCGTATCTCCCCTCCACGGACGATCATCGAGCCGATGATCTGTTCTCGTCCTTCCTGCCCCCTTTTTTTAGTGACCGATTGTCGGGCCGACAATCCTCCACTTCGCCGCAGCCGATTGCCGAGCCGCACTCCGTTCGGCCCCTCCGACCGCGTACCGCGCCTCGCGAATATCTCACCCCCCACAGGAACCAACGACAAGGGATCCACCCCCGCAGCGAAACTCACCGAACTACAGAACTGAGTGATTCATTTTCCCCCGCACCGTCCTTTCTAACTCGCAGCTTCCTCCGCGAACCCCGGCACGACGAGCTATCTCCCATAAGGAAGCACCCGGGTAACCAAGTTGTTACATGGCGCCCAAACAGGGACCTGGTGCGTACTAGATAAAACTACCAGTAGAACCGAAAAAAAAAAAAAAAAAAAAAAAAAAAAAAGGGGGTTATACTTTCCGAAGCCCCGCCGCGAGGAATGAAAAAGACCTCCCTCCGAGTTACCAGAGAAAGAATCACTAACGAGTTACGGAAATTGAATCTTCCCGTCACCGGCACGACAGAGGAACTACGTCAGCGTTGGGCCGAAAGCATCCTAAACCCACCTTTCGTGTTACCAGCAATGGACGAACCAAAGACACCGACATTTGTTAGTACCGCGACGCACCCCGCCGGCGCATCCACCAGCAGCGTCACCACCGCACCACCGCCAACCGTCGTCGTAACTACCCCCGCCACCCCCCCAGACCCGCGCAAAAATCTCGACCGTATGCGGAAATGGGGCTGCACCAGCGACGGGAAAGATCCGTTCGCGTTTATCGAGAGGATCGACGAGCTACAAGACACATACCAACTAACAGACGCCGAAGTGCTACGGGGCATCCCAGAACTACTGCGAGGCGAGGCACAACTCTGGTTCCGGAACAACCGACAACAAATACAATCAAAGACCGACTTTAACGAGAAATTTCTGGGGTTTTTCTCACCAAACCGTACCCAGTCGCAGCGAGAGCGCGAAGCCCACGACCGAACACAGCGACCCGGCGAACCGTTTAATCTCTTCATGAACGCGCTATGCACGCTCATGCGACGTGCGGCTATCCCTCCCGAGAAATATCTCGACCGCCTCTACGAGAACATGGCCCCGGAATACGCCATGCTCATCAACCCGGAGAACCTCACCGATCCCGACAGTCTGCTAAAAGAGGTCCAACGCCTAGAGCGGGTGCAAGAAAGAAAAAAACGGGCCACAAATACGGACACCCGTCCCGCCACCGCCACCATCGGAAAAGCCGACGAAACGCCATGCATCTCCGCGATCCCGCGAGCAAATCCGGGCGAGATACAACCCTCTCGACCTCGCCCCGCTAGCCCGGCACCATACAATCCCGAGTCACATTGCTGGAGGTGCAAACAACGCGGACACACGCGATGGGAGTGCCGCAATGAATTCCGGAAGTTCTGCTCTCGATGCGGCCGCGACGGAGTCCTAACACGCGACTGCCACCCCCATACTAACCCGGGAAACGAACCACGGGGACCGCCGCGATACACCGACCGGCGGCCCCGACGATAAACACACGGACCGCTAAAATCGAATACAACCCGCGACCACTGCTGAGCATCAAAATACTCGGCCGGGAAATCAAGGCACTCCTTGACACGGGAGCACAACTCTCGTGTATCAACGGAGAAGTACTCGAATGGGCCCTCGAACAAGGGATCCAACCGACCGCCCCAGCCGCAAACATCAGCCTTGCCGACGGGACCATAACGCAAACCTCGGGAACGATACAAATCCCGTTCAGTACCGAAGGCTATACGACCCAGGAATTTACTATACTGCCGCGCATGGGACCACCGGTCCTCCTGGGAATACAGACGATCGCCGCGCTGGAGATCAGCTTCAAACCACCGCTTCAAATCGTCAATTGGCCAGCCACCTGCCTCGCCGAACCCTGCCTACAAATAGGGCTCCGACAACCCCAAGAAACCGACCAAAAAAAACTCGAGGACTTCCTCAGGACCGAGTTACAACTATTCGAGGATGTCACGGGGCGAACCACGCTGACACAACACCGTATCAAGCTAAAAGATAATACACCCATCAAACAGCGCTACCGGCCACGGAATCCGGCTATGCAGGCGATCATAGACCAGGAAGTAGACAAAATGCTCCAAGAAGGAGTTATAGAACCATCCAACAGCCCGTGGAGCTCACCCATCGTGATAGTGAAAAAAAAAGATGGCAAGCCACGATTCTGTGTCGATTTCCGCAAATTGAACAACCGGACAGAAAAAGACGCCTACCCACTACCACATATACAAGCCACCCTCGATAAATTACGAGGAGCGAAATTCCTAACTACTTTGGATCTCAAAAACGGGTATTGGCAAATTCCACTCGAAGAAACCAGCCGACCACTCACCGCCTTCACTGTGCCAGGGAAGGGCTTGTTCCAATTTACGGTTATGCCGTTCGGCTTACACTCCGCCCCGGCCACCTTCCAACGCCTGCTTGACCAGATTGTCGGCCCTAAGCTAGAACCGTACGCGTTCGCTTACCTCGACGACATCATCGTCGTGAGTCGAACATTCGAGGAACACCTAAAACACCTTAGGGAAGTATTCCAACGACTACGCCGCGCAGGACTCCGACTAAACCCAGAAAAATGTCGATTTTGCGTGGATAGTCTGAAATACCTTGGTCACATTGTCGACCAGCAAGGAATAAGGACCGACCCCGAAAAGACCAGCGCAATCGCCTTGCTCACCACACCAAAAACAATACGAGAGGTCCGCCGATTCCACGGAATGGCCTCATGGTACCGCCGGTTCGTACCGAATTTCGCGGAAATCATGGAGCCACTAACAAAACTAACCAGAAAAAATGCCAGATGGAACTGGACCGAAACAGAGGAACAAGCCTTCCGAAGCATGAAGGAAAAACTAGTTACCGCCCCGATACTGGCCTGCCCAGATTTTAGCAAACCCTTCACGCTCCAGACCGATGCCAGCGATCACGGCCTCGGAATCGTATTAACACAAGGACCTGAGGAGAACGAAAAAGTCATAGCTTATGCAAGTCACACCCTTAACGCAACCGAGCGCAATTATAGCGCAACCGAAAAAGAGTGTCTAGCCGTGATATGGGGTATACGGAAAATGAGACCGTATCTGGAAGGGTACCATTTCACGGTTATCACCGATCACCAGGCACTACGATGGTTACAACAAATCGACAACCCAACCGGAAGATTAGCGAGATGGGCACTCGAGCTCCAACAGTACCATTTTGACATCAAATACCGCCCAGGAAAAAATAATCACGTAGCCGACGCGCTCTCCCGAACACCACCAATACCACAAATAAACATGGTACGACCGAAGGAACACCCCGACACATGGTACGAACGGAAAGTGAAAGCCGTACAACAAGATCCAGCTTCCGCCCCCGACTTCCGAATACAACAGGGGAAACTACAGAGGCATATTCTCCACCAACTCGACTACAATGAGCCCGAACCTGACACCGCCTGGAAAATATGCGTACCCACCGCCGAGAGAACAGAGATCCTCCGACAACACCACGACGACCCCCTCGCTGGACATCTAGGCATTGCAAAAACAATAATCCGCATTGCCCAAAAATTTTACTGGCCGGGCATGTTCCGGCAAGTGGCGCGATACGTCCGCAGCTGCAGGAGCTGCCAACAGTACAAAACACCACCACAAAAGCCACCCGGAATGCTACACGCCAACCCCGGAACGCAACCGTGGCACACCGTCTCAGTCGACCTAGTAGGGCCACTACCACGCTCTCGACGAGGGAACATCTGGCTACTAGTTGCACTAGATCGGTTTACAAAATGGGTCGAACTCACGCCCCTGCGGAGGGCCACCAGCGCCGCCATAGCCGCCGCTATACAGAAAGACATCATCCTGCGCCACGGGGCCCCGGAAATAATCATCTCCGACAACGGAAAACAATTTGTAGGGGAACCATTTACGAGCCTATTACAGAGCGCAGACATCACTCATCGCAGAACACCCCCGTACTCGCCACATTGCAACCCCGTGGAACGGGTAAACAAGGTAGTAAAAACAATGTTGGCACAGTACACCGGAACAAAGCATGACCGATGGGACGAGAAAATCGACGAAGCCAGGTTCGCAATAAACACCGCATGGCACGAGGCGATCGGGTACAGCCCAGCCTACCTTAACCACGGCCGAGAACTACGAACACCGGGACAAGCACGCACCGAAGGAAGTACCATTCCATCAAACCAGCGATGGAAATACCTGAAAGAAGCCCAGGAATTGGCCCGGCTACACCTAGCACAGGCGTTTGGACGCCAAGAGCGGTATTACAACTTGCGGCACCGAGAATGGAGGCCAGCCGTAGGAGAATCGGTATGGAAGCGAGAACACACCCTGTCCAACAAAGGGGCGGGCATCGCCGCCAAGCTCGCCCCCAAATACACAGGGCCATACACAGTCAAACAAATTGTGTCCCCAGTAATAGTGAACCTCCACGACGGAAAAAAATGGTATCGGCACATACACGTGCAAGATATAAAACCCGCGAATGACCGCGACAACCAGACCGCAGAACCCACCGAAGAGGCCGACAACCCCCACGACCCTGTACCAGTACCGCCTCCAGCCGACAACCCAGCGCCTCGCCGCCGGGGGCGACCCCGGAAAATAACACCACATGTTAATTTTATAGGTATGAACAACGAACCGGAATACGTGAGGGAGCTCATGGAGCTGGTCAAGGAAGACTTGACGGCAAGAAAACCGACAAGGCCCACACTTCCGCCGACCACCCGACCGATACGCGGCGTAAGGAAACAACGGTCAGCCACGACCACCGCACCACACGGACAAGTAAAAATCCGGTCGGTGTCGTGGCTCCCACCGTCAAGAAAGGTAACAATTACGCTCGGACCCCCACCCACAGGACGGCCACCGACAACCAGGAACCAGGCTGCCCCCCCTGTTCCCCCACAGCAGCCAACGGAAACCCTCCCTCCGACACACACTCAGCTCCCACCACCGACAACAGAGGACACATGGAGCAGCGACTTCACGTACCTGACCCCCGTACCCTACCCCGGGGATCACCCACCAGGGACCACAACATGGCACAAATTGCCCACCGGGCAAAACGTGGAGGTGCCACGGCGATATGCTCGCACAGGAGGGTGCTGCGTAAACGTCCACGGGGAGAGATGGCGTATCCTGTTTGACAAGACAGGAAAACCACGCCGTTTCATTCGCAGAGGCCCCGCCACAGCTTTACCCCGCCCCTATGACTTAGTATAAGTTAAATTATAAGGTAGAATTAAGTGTTATGTATATATGTCAGTTACCATAGTTTTAAGACACAGAGTATTATATGTTGGTTTATTTTTGTAGCACATGATAAGGCAAGAGTCTATTTTCTTTACTTTTTTTACTTTTGTACCGTTTCAAAAAAAAAAAAAAAAAAAAAAAAAAAAATATCTATCTTGTTATGTACATGTTTTGAAGACAAATAAACTGAGTTTCGCTGCCACTACCCCGAGGAAAGAGGGGGGTGTAACAGACCTGTTAATACAAGTCTGTTACTAACACACCGCGTGGGTACCGATAACCGATCGCTAGATGGCTACGATTCTCGCAAGGAAAAGTGTGCACAGCACACCTTCGAGAATCGGCCACTAGATGGCTACGATTCTCGCAAGGAAAAGTGGGCACAGCACACCTTCGAGAATCGACCACTAGATGGCTACGATTCTCGCAAGGAAAAGTGTGCACAGCACACCTCCGAGAATCGGCCACTAGATGGCCAACGCCACGACTACCGATTCTCGTTGATAAAATGATACCGCCGCGAGGATATAATGACCGACCGTCGCAACAAAACGTCGTCAAAGATCCCCCGTCGAGCCGACGATAGATCAGTAAGCCGATAACCCGGAAACCTGAAAGTAAGTATACCTCCGCTGGTATCCCTCTTCCACTCCGCTATCCGAACTACGATCGTCGAGCCGACGAACGTATCTTCCCCTCCACTCCACTATCCGAAGTACGGTCGTTGAGCCAACGAGCGTATCTCCCCTTCACTCCGTATCCGAAGTACGAACGTCGAGCCGACGGACGTATCTCCCCTCCACTCCGTTACCCGAAGTACGAACGTCGAGCCGACGGGCGTATCTCCCCTCCACTCCGTTACCCGAAGTACGATCGTCGAGCCGACGAACGTATCCCCCTCCACTCCGTATCCGGAGTACGAACGTCGAGCCGACGGACGTATCTCCCCTCCACTCCGTGACCCGAAGTACGATCGTCGAGCCGACGAGCGTATCTCCCCTCCACGGACGATCATCGAGCCGATGATCTGTTCTCGTCCTTCCTGCCCCCTTTTTTTAGTGACCGATTGTCGGGCCGACAATCCTCCACTTCTCCGCAGCCGATTGCCGAGCCGCACTCCGTTCGGCCCCTCCGACCGCGTACCGCGCCTCGCGAATATCTCACCCCCCACAGGAACCAACGACAAGGGATCCACCCCCGCAGCGAAACTCACCGAACTACAGAACTGAGTGATTCATTTTCCCCCGCACCGTCCTTTCTAACTCGCAGCTTCCTCCGCGAACCCCGGCACGACGAGCTATCTCCCATAAGGAAGCACCCGGGTAACCAAGTTGTTACAACGCATAACGCATAACGCATAACGCATAACGCATAACGCATAACGCATAACGCATAACGCATAACGCATAACGCATAATGCATAAAGCATAACGCATAACGCATAACGCATAACGTATAACGCATAACGCTTAATGCATAACGCATAACGCGTAACGGATCAAGCATTACTCATAACGCATAACGCATAACGGATCACGCATTACTCATAGCGCATAACGCATAACACATAACGGAACACGCATTACTCATAACGCATAACGCATAACGCATAACGCATAACGCATAACGCATAACGCATAACGCATAACGCATAACGCATAACGGATCACGCATTACTCATAACGCATAACGCATAACGCATAACGTATAACGCATAACGCTTAATGCATAACGCATAACGCGTAACGGATCAAGCATTACTCATAACGCATAACGCATAACGGATCACGCAGTACTCATAACGCATAACGCATAACGGATCACGCATTACTCATAGCGCATAACGCATAACGCATAACGGATCACGCATTACTCATAACGCATAACGCATAACAGATCACGCATTTCTCATAACGCATAACGCATAACGCATATTGCATAACGCATAACGCATAACGCATAACGCATAACGCATAACGCATGACCCATAGCGCATAACGCATTACGCGTAACTCATAACGCATGAAGCATAACGTATAACGGATCACGCATTACTCATAACCCATAACGCATAACGCATAACGCATGACCCATAGCGCATAACGCATTACGCGTAACTCATAACGCATGAAGCATAACGTATAACGGATCACGCATTACTCATAACCCATAACGCATAACGCATAACGTATAACGCATAACGCATAACCCATAACGCATAACGCATAACGCATAACGCATAACGTATAACGCATAACGCTTAATGCATAACGCATAACGCGTAACGGATCAAGCATTACTCATAACGCATAACGCATAACGGATCACGCAGTACTCATAACGCATAACGCATAACGGATCACGCATTACTCATAGCGCATAACGCATAACGCATAACGGATCACGCATTACTCATAACGCATAACGCATAACAGATCACGCATTTCTCATAACGCATAACGCATAACGCATATTGCATAACGCATAACGCATAACGCATAACGCATAACGCATAACGCATGACCCATAGCGCATAACGCATTACGCGTAACTCATAACGCATGAAGCATAACGTATAACGGATCACGCATTACTCATAACCCATAACGCATAACGCATAACGTATAACGCATAACGCATAAACCATAACGCATAACGCATAACGCATAACGCATAACGCATAACGCATAACGCATAACGCATAACGCATAACGCATAACGCATAACGCATAACGCATAACGCATAACGCATAACGCATAACGCATAACGCATAACGCACAACTCATAACGCATAACGCATAACGCAAATCGCATAACGCATAACGCATAACGCATAACGCATAACGCATAACGCATAACGCATAACGCATAACGCATAACACATAACGCATAACGCATAACGCATAACGCATAACGCATAACGCATAACGCATAACGCATAACGCATAACCCATAACGCATAACGCATAACGCATAACGCATAACGCATAACGCATAACGCATAACGCATAACGCATAACGCAAATCGCATAACGCATAACGCATAACGCATAACGCATAACGCATAACGCATAACGCATTACGCATAACGTATAACGCATAACGCAAAACGCATAACGCATAGCAGATAACGCACAACGCATAACACATAACGCATAACGCATAACAGATGACTCATAACGCACAACCCATAACGCATATTGCATAACGCATAACGCATAACGCATAACGCATAGCCCATAACGCATAACGCATAACGCATAACGCATAACGCATAACGCATAACGCAAATCGCATAACGTATAACGCACAACGCATAACACATAACGCATAACGCATAACGCATAACGCATAACGCATAACGCATAACGCATAACGCATAACGCATAACGCATAACGCATAACGCATAACGCATAACGCATAACGCATATTGCATAACGCATAACGCATAACGCATAACGCATAACGCATAACGCATAACGCATAACGCATAACGCACAACTCATAACGCATAACGCATAACGCAAAACTCATAACGCAAATCGCATAACGCATAACGCATAATGCATAAAGCATAACGCATAACGCATAACGCATAACGCATAACGCATAACGCATAACGCATAACGCATATTGCATAACGCATAACGCATAACGCATAACGCATAACGCATAACGCATAACGCATAACGCATAACGCATAACGCATAACGCACAACTCATAACGCATAACGCAAAACTCATAACGCAAATCGCATAACGCATAACGCATAATGCATAAAGCATAACGCATAACGCATAACGCATAACGCATAACGCATAACGCATAACGCATAACGCATATTGCATAACGCATAACGCATAACGCATAACGCATAACGCAAAACTCATAACGCAAATCGCATAACGCATAACGCATAATGCATAAAGCATAACGCATAACGCATAACGCATAACGCATAACGCATGACCCATAGCGCATAACGCTTAATGCATAACGCATAACGCGTAACGGATCAAGCATTACTCATAACGCATAACGCATAACGGATCACGCATTACTCATAGCGCATAACGCATAACACATAACGGAACACGCATTACTCATAACGCATAACGCATAACGCATAACGCATAACGCATAACGCATAACGCATAACGCATATTGCATAACGCATAACGCATAACGCATAACGCATAACGCATAACGCATAACGCATAACGCATAACGCACAACTCATAACGCATAACGCATAACGCAAAACTCATAACGCAAATCGCATAACGCATAACGCATAATGCATAAAGCATAACGCATAACGCATAACGCATAACGCATAACGCATAACGCATAACGCATAACGCATACTGCATAACGCATAACGCATAACGCATAACGCATAACGCAAAACTCATAACGCAAATCGCATAACGCATAACGCATAATGCATAAAGCATAACGCATAACGCATAACGCATAACGCATAACGCATGACCCATAGCGCATAACGCTTAATGCATAACGCATAACGCGTAACGGATCAAGCATTACTCATAACGCATAACGCATAACGGATCACGCATTACTCATAGCGCATAACGCATAACACATAACGGAACACGCATTACTCATAACGCATAACGCATAACGCATAACGCATAACGCATAACGCATAACGCATAACGCATAACGCATAACGCATAACGGATCACGCATTACTCATAACGCATAACGCATAACGCATAACGTATAACGCATAACGCTTAATGCATAACGCATAACGCGTAACGGATCAAGCATTACTCATAACGCATAACGCATAACGGATCACGCAGTACTCATAACGCATAACGCATAACGGATCACGCATTACTCATAGCGCATAACGCATAACGCATAACGGATCACGCATTACTCATAACGCATAACGCATAACAGATCACGCATTTCTCATAACGCATAACGCATAACGCATATTGCATAACGCATAACGCATAACGCATAACGCATAACGCATAACGTATGACCCATAGCGCATAACGCATTACGCGTAACTCATAACGCATGAAGCATAACGTATAACGGATCACGCATTACTCATAACCCATAACGCATAACGCATAACGTATAACGCATAACGCATAACCCATAACGCATAACGCATAACGCATAACGCATAACGCATAACGCATAACGCATAACGCATAACGCACAACTCATAACGCATAACGCATAACGCAAATCGCATAACGCATAACGCATAACGCATAACGCATAACGCATAACGCATAACGCATAACCCATAACACATAACGCATAACGCATAACGCATAACGCATAACGCATAACGCATAACGCATAACCCATAACGCATAACGCATAACGCATAACGCATAACGCATAACGCATAACGCATAACGCATAACGCATAACGCAAATCGCATAACGCATAACGCATAACGCATAACGCATAACGCATTACGCATAACGTATAACGCATAACGCATAACGCATAATGCATAAAGCATAACGCATAACGCATAACGCATAACGCATAACGCATAACGCATGACCCATAGCGCATAACGCATTACGCGTAACTCATAACGCATGAAGCATAACGTATAACGGATCACGCATTACTCATAACCCATAACGCATAACCCATAACGCATAACGCATAACGCATAACGCATAACGCTTACCGCATGACCCATAGCGAATAACGCATTACGCGTAACTCATAACGCATAAAGCATAACGCATAACGGATCACGCATTACTTATAACCCATAACGCATAACGCATAACGCATAACGCATAACCCATAACGCATAACGCATAAAGCAAAACGCATAACGCATAACGCATGACTCATAACGCACAACCCATAACGCATAACGCATAACGCAAATCGCATAACGCATAACGCATAATGCATAAAGCATAACGCATAACGCATAACGCATAACGCATAACGCATAACGCATAACCCATAACACATAACGCATAACGCATAACGCATAACACATAACGCATAACGCATAACGCAAATCGCATAACGCATAACGCATAACGCATTATGCATAACGTATAACGCATAACGCATAACGCAAAACGCATAACGCATAGCGGATAACGCACAACGCATAACACATAACGCATAACGCATAACGCATAACGCATAACGCATAACGCATAACGCATAACGCATAACGCATAACGCATAACGCATAACGCATAACGCATAACGCATAACGCATAACGCATAACGCATAACGCATAACGCACAACTCATAACGCATAACGCATAACGCAAAACTCATAACGCAAATCGCATAACGCATAACGCATAATGCATAACGCTTAACGCATGACCCATAGCGCATAACGCATTACGCATAACGCATAACGCATAACGCATAACGCATAACGCATAACGCATAACGCATAACGCATAACGCATAACGCATAACGCATAACGCATAACGCATAACGCATAACGCATAACGCATAACGCATAACGCATAACGCATAACGCTTAATGCATAACGCATAACGCGTAACGGATCAAGCATTACTCATAACGCATAACGCATAACGGATCACGCATTACTCATAGCGCATAACGCATAACACATAACGGAACACGCATTACTCATAACGCATAACGCATAACGCATAACGCATAACGCATAACGCATAACGCATAACGCATAACGCATAACGCATAACGCATAACGCATAACGCATAACGCATAACGCATAACGCATAACGCATAACGCATAACGCATAACGCATAACGCATAACGCATAACGCATAACGCATAACGCATAACGCATAACGCACAACTCATAACGCATAACGCATAACGCAAAACTCATAACGCAAATCGCATAACGCATAACGCATAATGCATAACGCTTAACGCATGACCCATAGCGCATAACGCATTACGCATAACGCATAACGCATAACGCATAACGCATAACGCATAACGCATAACGCATAACGCATAACGCATAATGCATAAAGCATAACGCATAACGCATAACGCATAACGTATAACGCATAACGCTTAATGCATAACGCATAACGCGTAACGGATCAAGCATTACTCATAACGCATAACGCATAACGGATCACGCATTACTCATAGCGCATAACGCATAACACATAACGGAACACGCATTACTCATAACGCATAACGCATAACGCATAACGCATAACGCATAACGCATAACGCATAACGCATAACGCATAACGCATAACGGATCACGCATTACTCATAACGCATAACGCATAACGCATAACGTATAACGCATAACGCTTAATGCATAACGCATAACGCGTAACGGATCAAGCATTACTCATAACGCATAACGCATAACGGATCACGCAGTACTCATAACGCATAACGCATAACGGATCACGCATTACTCATAGCGCATAACGCATAACGCATAACGGATCACGCATTACTCATAACGCATAACGCATAACAGATCACGCATTTCTCATAACGCATAACGCATAACGCATATTGCATAACGCATAACGCATAACGCATAACGCATAACGCATAACGCATGACCCATAGCGCATAACGCATTACGCGTAACTCATAACGCATGAAGCATAACGTATAACGGATCACGCATTACTCATAACCCATAACGCATAACGCATAACGTATAACGCATAACGCATAACGCATAACGCATAACCCATAACGCATAACGCATAACGCATAACGCATAACGCATAACGCATAACGCATAACGCATAACGCATAACGCATAACGCATAACGCATAACGCATAACGCATAACGCATAACGCATAACGCATAACGCATAACGCACAACTCATAACGCATAACGCATAACGCAAATCGCATAACGCATAACGCATAACGCATAACGCATAACGCATAACGCATAACGCATAACCCATAACACATAACGCATAACGCATAACGCATAACGCATAACGCATAACGCCTAACGCATAACGCATAACGCATAACCCATAACGCATAACGCATAACGCATAACGCATAACGCATAACGCATAACGCATAACGCATAACGCATAACGCATAACGCAAATCGCATAACGCATAACGCATAACGCATAACGCATAACGCATATTGCATAACGCATAACGCATAACGCACAACTCATAACGCATAACGCATAACGCAAAACGCATAACGCATAGCAGATAACGCACAACGCATAACACATAACGCATAACGCATAACGCATAACGCATAACGCACAACTCATAACGCATAACGCATAACGCAAAACTCATAACGCAAATCGCATAACGCATAACGCATAATGCATAAAGCATAACGCATAACGCATAACGCATAACGCATAACGCATAACGCATAACGCATAACGCATAACGCATAACGCATAACGCATATTGCATAACGCATAACGCATAACGCATAACGCATAACGCATAACGCATAACGCATAACGCATAACGCACAACTCATAACGCATAACGCATAACGCAAAACTCATAACGCAAATCGCATAATGCATAAAGCATAACGCATAACGCATAACGCATAACGCATAACGCATAACGCATGACCCATAGCGCATAACGCATTACGCGTAACTCATAACGCATGAAGCATAACGTATAACGGATCACGCATTACTCATAACCCATAACGCATAACCCATAACGCATAACGCATAACGCATAACGCATAACGCATAACGCATAACGCATAACCCATAACGCATAACGCATAAAGCAAAACGCATAACGCATAACGCATGACTCATAACGCACAACCCATAACGCATAACGCATAACGCAAATCGCATAACGCATAACGCATAATGCATAAAGCATAACGCATAACGCATAACGCATAACGCATAACGCATAACGCATAACCCATAACACATAACGCATAACGCATAACGCATAACGCATAACGCATAACGCATAACGCATAACGCATAACGCATAACGCATAACGCATAACGCATAACGCATAACGCATAACGCATAACGCATAACGCACAACTCATAACGCATAACGCATAACGCAAAACTCATAACGCAAATCGCATAACGCATAACGCATAATGCATAACGCTTAACGCATGACCCATAGCGCATAACGCATTACGCATAACGCATAACGCATAACGCATAACGCATAACGCATAACGCATAACGCATAACGCATAACGCATAACGCATAACGCATAACGCATAACGCATAACGCATAACGCATAACGCATAACGCATAACGCATAACGCATAACGCATAACGCATAACGCATAACGCATAATGCATAAAGCGTAACGCATAACGCATAACACATAACGCATAACCCATAACGCATAACGCATAACGCAAATCGCATAACGCATAACGCATAATGCATAAAGCATAACGCATAACGCATAACGCATAACGCATAACGTATAACGCATAACGCTTAATGCATAACGCATAACGCGTAACGGATCAAGCATTACTCATAACGCATAACGCATAACGGATCACGCATTACTCATAGCGCATAACGCATAACGGATCACGCATTACTCATAACGCATAACGCATAACGCATAACGCATAACGCATAACGCATAACGGATTACGCATTACTCATAACGCATAACGCATAACGCATAACGCATAACGGATCACGGATTACTCATAACGCATAACGCATAACGCATAACACATAACGCATAACGCATAACGCAAATCGCATAACGCATAACGCATAACGCATTATGCATAACGTATAACGCATAACGCATAACGCAAAACGCATAACGCATAGCGGATAACGCACAACGCATAACACATAACGCATAACGCATAACGCATAACGCATAATGCATAACGCATAACGCATAACGCATAACGCATAACGCATAACGCATAACGCATAACGCATAACGCATAACGCATAACGCATAACGCATAACGCATAACGCATAACGCACAACTCATAACGCATAACGCATAACGCAAAACTCATAACGCAAATCGCATAACGCATAACGCATAATGCATAACGCTTAACGCATGACCCATAGCGCATAACGCATTACGCATAACGCATAACGCATAACGCATAACGCATAACGCATAACGCATAACGCATAACGCATAACGCATAACGCATAACGCATAACGCATAACGCATAACGCATAACGCATAACGCATAACGCATAACGCATAACGCATAACGCATAACGCATAACGCATAACGCATAACGCATAACGCATAACGCATAACGCATAACGCATAACGCATAACGCATAACGCATAATGCATAACCCATAACACATATCGCATAACGCATAACGCATAACGCATAACGCATAACGCATAACGCATAACGCATAACGCATAACGCATAACGCATAACGCATAACGCATAACGCATAACGCATAACGCATAACGCATAACGCATAACGCATAACGCATAACGCATAACGCATAACGCATAACGCATAACGCATAACGCATAACGCATAACGCATAACGCATAACGCATAACGCATAACGCATAACGCATAACGCATAACGCATAACGCAAATCGCATAACGCATAACGCATAACGCATTACGCATAACGCATAATGCATAAAGCATAACGCAAAACGCATAACGCATAACGCATAACGCATAACGCATAACGCATAACGCTTAATGCATAACGCATAACGCATAACGGATCACGCATTACTCATAACGCATAACGCATAACGGATCACGCATTACTCATAGCGCATAACGCATTACGCGTAACTCATAACGCATGAAGCATAACGCATAACGGATCACGCATTACTCATAACCCATAACGCATAACGCATAACGCATAACGCATAACCCATAACGCATAACGCATAACGCATAACGCATAACGCATAATGCATAAAGCATAACGCATAACGCATAACGCATAACGCATAACGCATAACGCTTAATGCATAACGCATAACGCATAACGGATCACGCATTACTCATAACGCATAACGCATAACGGATCACGCATTACTCATAGCGCATAACGCATTACGCGTAACTCATAACGCATGAAGCATAACGCATAACGGATCACGCATTACTCATAACCCATAACGCATAACGCATAACGCATAACGCATAACGCATAACCCATAACGCATAACGCATAAAGCAAAACGCATAACGCATAACGCGTGACTCATAACGCACAATCCACAACGCATAACGCATAACGCAAATCGCATAACGCATAACGCATAATGCATAAAGCGTGACGCATAACGCATAACACATAACGCATAACCCATAACGCATAACGCATAACGCAAATCGCATAACGCATAACGCATAATGCATAAAGCATAACGCATAACGCATAACGCATAACGCATAACGTATAACGCATAACGCTTAATGCATAACGCATAACGCGTAACGGATCAAGCATTACTCATAACGCATAACGCATAACGGATCACGCATTACTCATAGCGCATAACGCATAACGGATCACGCATTACTCATAACGCATAACGCATAACGCATAACGCATAACGCATAACGCATAACGCATAACGGATTACGCATTACTCATAACGCATAACGCATAACGCATAACGCATAACGGATCACGGATTACTCATAACGCATAACTCATAACGCATAACGCATAACGCATAACGCATAACGCATAACGCATAACGCATAACGCACAACGCATAACGCATAACGCATAACGCATAACGCATAACGCATAACGCATAACGCATAACGCATAACGCATAACGCATAACGCATAACGCATAACGCATAACGCATAACGCATAACGCATAACGCATAACGCATAACGCATAACGCATAACGCATAACGCATAACGCATAACGCATAACGCATAACCCATAACACATAACGCATAACGCATAACGCATAACGCATAACGCATAACGCATAACGCAAATCGCATAACGCATAACGCATACCGCATAACGCATAACGCATAACGCATAACGCATAACGCATAACGCATAACGCATAACGCATAACGCATAACGCATAACGCATAACCCATAACGCATAACGCATAAAGCAAAACGCATAACGCATTACGCATGACTCATAACGCACAACCCATAACGCATAACGCATAACATAAATCGCATAACGCATAACGCATAACGCATAACGCATAACGCATAACGCATAACGCATAAAGCATAACGCTTAATGCATAACGCATAACATATAACGGATCACGCATTACTCATAACGCATAACGCATAACGGATCACGCATTACTCATAGCGCATAACGCATTACGCGTAACTCATAACGCATGAAGCATAACGCATAACGGATCACGCATTACTCATAACCCATAACGCATAACGCATAACGCATAACGCATAACCCATAACGCATAACGCATAAAGCAAAACGCATAACGCATAACGCATGACTCATAACGCACAACCCACAACGCATAACGCATAACGCAAATCGCATAACGCATAACGCATAATGCATAAAGCATAACGCATAACGCATAACGCATAACGCATAACCCATAACGCATAACGCGTAACGCATAACACATAACCCATAACACATAACGCATAACGCATAACGCATAACGCATAACGCATAACGCATAACGCATAACGCATAACGCAAATCGCATAACGAATAACGCATTACGCATAACGTATAACGCATAACGCATAGCGGATAACGCACAACGCATAACACATAACGCATAACCCATAACGCATAACCCATAACGTATAACGCATAACGCATAACGCTTAATGCATAACGCATAACGCGTAACGGATCAAGCATTACTCATAACGCATAACGCATAACGGATCACGCATTACTCATAACGCATAACGCATAACGCATAACGCATAACGCATAACGGATCACGCATTACTCATAACGCATAACGCATAACGCATAACGCATAACGGATCACGCATTACTCATAACGCATAACGCATAACGCATAACGCATAACGCATAACGCATAACGCATAACGCATAACGCATAACGCATAACGCATAACGCATAACGCATAACGCATAACGCATAACGCATAACGCATAACGCATAACGCATAACGCATAACGCATAACGCATAACGCATAACGCATAACGCATAACGCATAACGCATAACACATAACGCATAACGCATAACGCATAACGCATAACGCATAACGCATAACGCAAATCGCATAACGCATAATGCATTACGCATAACGTATAACGCATAACGCATAGCGGATAACGCACAACGCATAACACATAACGCATAACCCATAACGCATAACCCATAACGTATAACGCATAACGCATAACGCTTAATGCATAACGCATAACGCGTAACGGATCAAGCATAACGCATAACGCATAACGCATAACGCATGACGCATAACGCATAACGCATAACGCATAACGCATAACGCATAACGCATAACGCATAACGCATAACGCATAACCCATAACACATAACGCATAACGCATAACGCATAACGCATAACGCATAACGCATAACGCAAATCGCATAACGCATAACGCATTACGCATAACGTATAACGCATAACGCATAACGCAAAACGCATAACGCATAGCGGATAACGCACAACGCATAACACATAACGCATAACGCATATCGCATAACGCATAACGCATAACGCATAACGCATAATGCATAACGCATAACGCATAACGCATAACGCATAACGCAAATCGCATAACGCATAATGCATTACGCATAACGTATAACGCATAACGCATAGCGGATAACGCACAACGCATAACACATAACGCATAACCCATAACGCATAACCCATAACGTATAACGCATAACGCATAACGCTTAATGCATAACGCATAACGCGTAACGGATCAAGCATAACGCATAACGCATAACGCATAACGCATGACGCATAACGCATAACGCATAACGCATAACGCATAACGCATAACGCATAACGCATAACGCATAACCCATAACACATAACGCATAACGCATAACGCATAACGCATAACGCATAACGCATAACGCAAATCGCATAACGCATAACGCATTACGCATAACGTATAACGCATAACGCATAACGCAAAACGCATAACGCATAGCGGATAACGCACAACGCATAACACATAACGCATAACGCATATCGCATAACGCATAACGCATAACGCATAACGCATAACGCATAATGCATAAAGCATAACGCATAACGCATAACGCATAACGCATAACCCATAACGCATAACGCATAACGCAAATCGCATAACGCATAACGCATAATGCATAATGCATAACGCATAACGCATAACGCATAACGCATAACGCATAACGCATAACGCATAACGTATAACGCATAACGCTTAATGCATAACGCATAACGCATAACGGATTACGCATTACTCATAACGCATAACGCATAACGCATAACGGATCACGGATTACTCATAACGCATAACGCATAACGCATAACGCATAACGCATAACGCATAACGCATAACGCATAACGCATAACGCATAACGCATAACGCATAACCCATAACACATAACGCATAACGCAAAACGCATAACGCATAACGCATAACGCATAACGCATAACGCATAACGCATAACGCAAATCGCATAACGCATAACGCATTACGCATAACGTATAACGCATAACGCATAGCGGATAACGCACAACGCATAACACATAACGCATAACCCATAACGCATAACCCATAACGTATAACGCATAACGCATAACGCTTAATGCATAACGCATAACGCGTAACGGATCAAGCATTACTCATAACGCATAACGCATAACGGATCACGCATTACTCATAACGCATAACGCATAACGCATAACGGATCACGCATTACTCATAACGCATAACGCATAACGCATAACGCATAACGGATCACGCATTACTCATAACGCATAACGCATAACGCATAACGCATAACGCATAACGCATAACGCATAACGCATAACACATAACGGATCACGCATTACTCATAACGCATAACCCATAAAGCATAACGCATAACGCATAACGCATAACGCATAACGCATAACGCACAACTCATAACGCATAACGCATAACGCAAAACGCATAACGCATAACGCATGACTCATAACGCACAACCCACAACGCATAACGCATAACGCAAATCGCATAACGCATAACGCATAATGCATAAAGCATAACGCATAACGCATAACGCATAACGCATAACGCATAACCCATAACGCATAACGCGTAACGCATAACACATAACCCATAACACATAACGCATAACGCATAACGCATAACGCATAACGCATAACGCATAACGCATAACGCATAACGCATAACGCAAATCGCATAACGAATAACGCATTACGCATAACGTATAACGCATAACGCATAGCGGATAACGCACAACGCATAACACATAACGCATAACCCATAACGCATAACCCATAACGTATAACGCATAACGCATAACGCTTAATGCATAACGCATAACGCGTAACGGATCAAGCATTACTCATAACGCATAACGCATAACGGATCACGCATTACTCATAACGCATAACGCATAACGCATAACGCATAACGCATAACGGATCACGCATTACTCATAACGCATAACGCATGACGCATAACGCATAACGGATCACGCATTACTCATAACGCATAACGCATAACGCATAACGCATAACGCATAACGCATAACGCATAACGCATAACGCATAACGCATAACGCATAACGCATAACGCATAACGCATAACGCATAACGCATAACGCATAACGCATAACGCATAACGCATAACGCATAACGCATAACGCATAACGCATAACGCATAACGCATAACGCATAACGCATAACGCATAACGCATAACGCATAACGCATAACGCATAACGCATAACGCATAACGCATAACGCATAACGCATAACGCATAACGCATAACGCATAACCCATAACACATAACGCATAACGCATAACGCATAACGCATAACGCATAACGCATAACGCATAACGCAAATCGCATAACGCATAACGCATTACGCATAACGTATAACGCATAACGCATAACGCAAAACGCATAACGCATAGCGGATAACGCACAACGCATAACACATAACGCATAACGCATATCGCATAACGCATAACGCATAACGCATAACGCATAACGCATAATGCATAAAGCATAACGCATAACGCATAACGCATAACGCATAACCCATAACGCATAACGCATAACGCAAATCGCATAACGCATAACGCATAATGCATAATGCATAACGCATAACGCATAACGCATAACGCATAACGCATAACGTATAACGCATAACGCTTAATGCATAACGCATAACGCATAACGGATTACGCATTACTCATAACGCATAACGCATAACGCATAACGGATCACGGATTACTCATAACGCATGACGCATAACGCATAACGCATAACGCATAACGCATAACGCATAACGCATAACGCATAACGCATAACGCATAACGCATAACGCATAACGCATAACGCATAACGCATAACGCATAACGCATAACGCATAACCCATAACACATAACGCATAACGCATAACGCATAACGCATAACGCATAACGCATAACGCATAACGCAAATCGCATAACGCATAACGCATTACGCATAACGTATAACGCATAACGCATAGCGGATAACGCACAACGCATAACACATAACGCATAACCCATAACGCATAACCCATAACGTATAACGCATAACGCATAACGCTTAATGCATAACGCATAACGCGTAACGGATCAAGCATTACTCATAACGCATAACGCATAACGGATCACGCATTACTCATAACGCATAACGCATAACGCATAACGCATAACGGATCACGCATTACTCATAACGCATAACGCATAACGCATAACGCATAACGGATCACGCATTACTCATAACGCATAACGCATAACGCATAACGCATAACGCATAACGCATAACGCATAACGCATAACGCATAACGCATAACGCATAACACATAACGCATAACCCATAACGCATAACGCATAAAGCATAACGCTTAACGCATGACCCATAGCGCATAACGCATTACGCGTAACTCATAACGCATAAAGCATAACGTATAACGGATCACGCATTACTCATAACCCATAACGCATAACCCATAACGCATAACATATAACGCATAACGCATAACGCTTAACGCATGACCCATTGCTCATAACGCATTACGCGTAACTCATAACGCATAAAGCATAACGCATAACGGATCACGCATTACTCATAACCCATAACGCATAACGCATAACGCATAACGCATAACGCATAACCCATAACGCATAACGCATAAAGCAAAACGCATAACGCATAACGCATGACTCATAACGCACAACCCATAACGCATAACGCATAACGCAAATCGCATAACGCATAACGCATAATGCATAAAGCATAACGCATAACGCATAACGCATAACGCATAACGCATAACGTATAACGCATAACGCTTAATGCATAACGCATAACGCGTAACGGATCAAGCATTACTCATAACGCATAACGCATAACGGATCAGGCATTACTCATAGCGCATAACGCAAAACGCATAACGGATCACGCATTACTCATAACGCATAACGCATAACGCATAACGCATGACGCATAACGCATGACGCATAACGCATAACGCATAACGCATAACGCATAACGCATAACGCACAACTCATAACGCATAACGCATAACGCATAACGCATAACGCATAACGCATAACGGATCACGCATTACTCATAACGCATAACGCATAACGGATCACGCATAACGCATAACGCATAACGCATAACGCATAACGCATAACGCATAACGCATAACGCATAACGCATAACGCATAACGCATAACGCATAACGCATAACGCATAACGCATAACGCATAACGCATAACGCATAACGCATAACGCATAACGCACAACTCATAACGCATAACGCATAACGCAAAACTCATAACGGATAACGCATAACGGATAACCCATAACGCATAACGCATAACGCATAACGCATAACGCATAACGCATAACGCATAACGCATAACGCATAACGCATAACGCATAACGCATAACGCATAACGCATAACGCATAACACATAACGCATAACTCATAACGCATAACGCATAAAGCATAACGCTTAACGCATGACCCATAGCGCATAACGCATTACGCGTAACTCATAACGCATAAAGCATAACGCATAACGGATCACGCATTACTCATAAAACATAACGCATAACGCATAACGCATAACGCATAACCCTCAACGCATAACGCATTACGCGTAACTCATAACGCATAAAGCATAACGCATAACGGATCACGCATTACTCATAAAACATAACGCATAACGCATAACGCATAACGCATAACCCTCAACGCATAACGCATAAAGCAAAACGCATAACGCATAAGGCATGACTCATAACGCACAACCCATAACGCATAACGCATAACGCAAATCGCATAACGCATAACGCATAATGCATAAAGCATAACGCATAACGCATAACGCATAACCCATAACGCATAACGCATTACGCAAATCGCATAACGCATAACGCATAATGCATAAAGCATAACGCATAACGCATAACGCATAACGCATAACGTATAACGCATAACGCTTAATGCATAACGCATAACGCGTAACGGATCAAGCATTTCTCATAACGCATAACGCATAACGGATCACGCATTACTCATAGCGCATAACGCATAACGCATAACGGATCACGCATTACTCATAACGCATAACGCATAACGCATAACGCATAACGCATAACGCATAACGGATCACGCATTACTCATAACGCATAACGCATAACGCATAACGGATCACGGATTACTCGTAACGCATAACGCATAAAGCATAACGCATAACGCATAACGCATAACGCATAACGCATAACGCATAACGCATAACGCATAACGCATAACGCATAACGCATAACGCATAACGCATAACGCATAACGCATAACGCATAACGCATTACGCATAACGTATAACGCATAACGCATAACGCATAACGCTTAACGCATGACCCATAGCGCATAACGCATTACGCGTAACTCATAACGCATAAAGCATAACGCATAACGGATCACGCATTACTCATAACCCATAACGCATAACGCATAACGCATAACGCATAACGTATAACGCATAACGCTTAATGCATAACGCATAACGCGTAACGGATCAAGCATTACTCATAACGCATAACGCATAACGGATCACGCATTTCTCATAACGCATAACGCATAACGCATAACGCATAACGCATAACGCATAACGCATAACGCATAACGCATAACGCATAACGCATAACGCATAACGCATAACGCATAACGCATAACGCATAACGCATAACGCATAACGCATAACGCATAACGCATAACCCATAACGCATAACGCATAACGCATAACGCATAACGCATAACGCATAACGCATAACGCATAACGCATAACGCATAACGCATAACGCATAACGCATAACGCATAACGCATAACGCATAACGCATAACGCATAACGCATAACGCATAACGCATAACGCATAACGCATAACGTATAACGCATAACGCATAACGCATAACGCATAACGGATCACGCATAACGCATAACGCATAACGCATGACGCATAACGCATGACGCCTAACGCATAACGCATAACGCATAACGCATAACACATAACGCATAACCCATAACGCATAACGCATAACGGATCACGCATTACTCATAACGCATAACGCATAACGCATAACGCATAACGCATAATGCATAAAGCATAACGCATAACGCATAACGCATAACGCATAACGCATAACGCATAACGCATAACGCATAACGCATAACGCATAACGCATAACCCATAACACATAACGCATAACGCATAACGCATAACGCATAACGCATAACGCATAACGCATAACGCATAACGCATAACGCATAACGCATAACGCATAACGCATAACGCATAACGCATAACGCATAACGCATAACGCATAACGCATAACGCATAACGCATAACGCATAACGCATAACGCATAACGCATAACGCATAACGTATAACGCATAACGCATAACGCATAACGCATAACGGATCACGCATAACGCATAACGCATAACGCATGACGCATAACGCATGACGCCTAACGCATAACGCATAACGCATAACGCATAACGCATAACACATAACGCATAACCCATAACGCATAACGCATAACGGATCACGCATTACTCATAACGCATAACGCATAACGCATAACGCATAACGCATAATGCATAAAGCATAACGCATAACGCATAACGCATAACGCATAACGCATAACGCATAACGCATAACGCATAACGCATAACGTATAACGCATAACGCATAACACATAACGGATCACGCATTACTCATAACGCATAACGCATAACGCATAACGCATAACGCATAACACATAACGGATCACGCATTACTCATAACGCATAACGCATAACGCATAACGCATAACGCAAATCGCATAACGCATAACGCATAATGCATAAAGCATAACGCATAACGCATAACGCATAACGCATAAAGTATAACGCATAACGCTTAATGCATAAATCATAACGCGTAACGGATCAAGCATTACTCATAACGCATAACGCATAACGGATCACGCATTACTCATAACGCATAACGCATAACGCATAACGCATAACGCATAACGCATAACGCATAACGCATAACGGATCACGCATAACGCATAACGCATAACGCATGACGCATAACGCATGATTCATAACGCATAACGCATAACGCATAACGCATAACGCATAACACATAACGCATAACCCATAACGCATAACGCATAACGGATCACGCTTTACTCATAACGCATAACGCATAACGCATAACGCATAACGCATAACGCATAACGCATAACGCATAACGCATAACGCATAACCCATAACACATAACGCATAACGCATAACGCATAACGCATAACGCATAACGCATAACGCATAACGCATAACGCATAACACATAACGCATAACCCATAACGCATAACGCATAACGGATCACGCATTACTCATAACGCATAACGCATAACGCATAACGCATAACGCATAACGCATAACGCATAACGCACAACTCATAACGCATAACGCATAACGCAAAACGCATAACGGATAACGCATAACGGATAACACATAATGCATAACGCATGACGCATAACGCATGACGCATAACGCATGACGCATAACGCATAACGCATAACGCATAACGCGTAACTCATAACGCATAAAGCATAACGTATAACGGATCACGCATTACTCATAACCCATAACGCATAACCCATAACGCATAACGCATAACGCATAACGCATAACGCTTAACGCATGACCCATTGCGCATAACGCATTACGCGTAACTCATAACGCATAAAGCATAACGCATAACGGATCACGCATTACTCATAACCCATAACGCATAACGCATAACGCATAACGCATAACCCATAACGCATAACGCATAAAGCAAAACGCATAACGCATAACGCATGACTCATAACGCACAACCCATAACGCATAACGCATAACGCAAATCGCATAACGCATAACGCATAATGCATAAAGCATAACGCATAACGCATAACCCATAACGCATAACGCATAACGTATAACGCATAACGCTTAATGCATAACGCATAACGCGTAACGGATCAAGCATTACTCATAACGCATAACGCATAACGGATCACGCATTACTCATAGCGCATAACGCAAAACGCATAACGGATCACGCATTACTCATAACACATAACGCATAACGCATAACGCATAACGCATAACGCATAACGCATAACGCATAACGCATAACGGATCACGCATTACTCATAACGCATAACGCATAACGCATAACGCAAAACGCATAACGCATAGCGGATAACGCACAACGCATAACACATATCGCATAACCCATAACGCATAACCCATAACGCATAACGCATAACGCATAACGCATAACGCTTAACGCATAACGCATAACGGATCACGCATTACTCATAACGCATAACGCATAACGCATAACGCATAACGCATAACGCATAACGCATAACGCATAACGCATAACGCATAAGGCATAACGCAAAACGCATAACGCATAACACATAACGGATCACGCATTACTCATAACGCATAACGCATAAAGCATAACGCATAACGCATAACGCATAACGCATAACGCATAACGCACAACTCATAACGCATAACGCATAACGCAAAACGCATAACGGATAACGCATAACGGATAACACATAATGCATAACGCATAACGCATAACGCATAACGCATGACGCATAACGCATGACGCATAACGCATAACGCATAACGCATAACGCGTAAAGCATAACGCATAACGGATCACGCATTACTCATAACCCATAACGCATAACGCATAACGCATAACGCACAACTCATAACGCATAACGCATAACGCAAAACTCATAACGCAAATCGCATAACGCATAACGCATAATGCATAAAGCATAACGCATAACGCATAACGCATAACGCATAACGCATAACGCATAACGCATAACGCATAACGCATATTGCATAACGCATAACGCATAACGCATAACGCATAACGCATAACGCATAACGCATAACGCATAACGCACAACTCATAACGCATAACGCATAACGCAAAACTCATAACGCAAATCGCATAACGCATAACGCATAATGCATAAAGCATAACGCATAACGCATAACGCATAACGCATAACGCATAACGCATAACGCATGACCCATAGCGCATAACGCATTACGCGTAACTCATAACGCATGAAGCATAACGTATAACGGATCACGCATTACTCATAACCCATAACGCATAACCCATAACGCATAACGCATAACGCATAACGCATAACGCTTACCGCATGACCCATAGCGAATAACGCATTACGCGTACCTCATAACGCATAACGGATCACGCATTACTCATAACCCATAACGCATAACGCATAACGCATAACGCATAACCCATAACGCATAACGCATAAAGCAAAACGCATAACGCATAACGCATGACTCATAACGCACAACCCATAACGCATAACGCATAACGCAAATCGCATAACGCATAACGCATAATGCATAAAGCATAACGCATAACGCATAACGCATAACGCATAACGCATAACGCATAACCCATAACACATAACGCATAACGCATAACGCATAACACATAACGCATAACGCATAACGCAAATCGCATAACGCATAACGCATAACGCATTATGCATAACGTATAACGCATAACGCATAACGCAAAACGCATAACGCAAATCGCATAACGCATAACGCATAATGCATAACGCTTAACGCATGACCCATAGCGCATAACGCATTAGGCATAACGCATAACGCATAACGCATAACGCATAACGCATAACGCATAACGCATAACGCATAACGCATAATGCATAACCCATAACACATATCGCATAACGCATAACGCATAACGCATAACGCATAACGCATAACGCATAACGCATAACGCATAACGCATAACGCATAACGCATAACGCATAACGCATAACGCATAACGCATAACGCATAACGCATAACGCATAACGCATAACGCATAACGCATAACGCATAACGCATAACGCATAACGCATAACGTGTAACGCATAACACATAACGCATAACGCATAACGCATAACGCATAACGCATAACGGATCACGCATTACTCATAACGCATAACGCATAACGCATAACGCATAACGCATAACGGATCACGCATTACTCATAACGCATAACGCATAACGTATAACGCATAACGGATCACGCATTACTCATAACGCATAACGCATAACGCATAACGCATAACGCATAACGCATAACGCATAACGGATCAGGGATTACTCATAACGCATAACGCATAACGCATAACGCATAACGCATAACGCATAACGCATAACGCATAACGCATAACGCATAACGCATAACGCATAACCCATAACACATAACGCATAACGCATAACGCATAACACATAACGCATAACGCATAACGCAAATCGCATAACGCATAACGCATAACGCATTACGCATAACGTATAACGCATAACGCATAACGCAAAACGCATAACGCATAGCGGATAACGCACAACGCATAACACATAACGCATAACGCATAACGCATAACGCATAACGCATAACGCATAACGCATAACGCATAACGCATAACGCATAACGCATAACGCATAACGCATAACGCATAACGCATAACGCATAACGCATAACGTATAACGCATAACGCTTAATGCATAACGCATAACGCGTAACGGATCAAGCATTACTCATAACGCATGACGCATAACGCATAACGCATAACGGATCACGCATTACTCATAACGCATAACGCATAACGCATAACGCATAACGCATAACGCATAACGCATAACGCATAACGCATAACGCATAACGCATAACGCATAACGCATAACGCATAACGCATAACGCATAACGCATAACGCATAACGCATAACGCATAACGCATAACGCATAACGCATAACGCATAACGCATAACCCATAACACATAACGCATAACGCATAACGCATAACGCATAACGCATAACGCATAACGCATAACGCATACGCAAATCGCATAATGCATAACGCATAACGCATTACGCATAACGTATAACGCATAACGCATAACGCAAAACGCATAACGCATAGCGGATAACGCACAACGCATAACACATAACGCATAACGCATAACGCATAACGCATAACGCATAACGCATAACGCATAACGCATTATGCATAACGCATAACGCATAACGCATAACGCATAACGCATAACGCATAACGCATAACGCACAACTCATAACGCATAACGCATAACGCAAAACTCTAAACGGATAACGCATAACGGATAACCCATAACGCATAACGCATACCGCATAACGCATAACGCATAACGCATAACGCATAACGCATAACGCATAACGCATAACGCATAACGCATAACGCATAACGCATAACGCATAACGCATAACCCATAACGCATAACGCATAAAGCAAAACGCATAACGCATTACGCATGACTCATAACGCACAACCCATAACGCATAACGCATAACATAAATCGCATAACGCATAACGCATAACGCATAACGCATAACGCATAAAGCATAACGCTTAATGCATAACGCATAACATATAACGGATCACGCATTACTCATAACGCATAACGCATAACGGATCACGCATTACTCATAGCGCATAACGCATTACGCGTAACTCATAACGCATGAAGCATAACGCATAACGGATCACGCATTACTCATAACCCATAACGCATAACGCATAACGCATAACGCATAACCCATAACGCATAACGCATAAAGCAAAACGCATAACGCATAACGCATGACTCATAACGCACAACCCACAACGCATAACGCATAACGCAAATCGCATAACGCATAACGCATAATGCATAAAGCATAACGCATAACGCATAACGCATAACGCATAACGCATAACCCATAACGCATAACGCGTAACGCATAACACATAACCCATAACACATAACGCATAACGCATAACGCATAACGCATAACGCATAACGCATAACGCATAACGCATAACGCATAACGCAAATCGCATAACGAATAACGCATTACGCATAACGTATAACGCATAACGCATAGCGGATAACGCACAACGCATAACACATAACGCATAACCCATAACGCATAACCCATAACGTATAACGCATAACGCATAACGCTTAATGCATAACGCATAACGCGTAACGGATCAAGCATTACTCATAACGCATAACGCATAACGGATCACGCATTACTCATAACGCATAACGCATAACGCATAACGCATAACGCATAACGGATCACGCATTACTCATAACGCATAACGCATAACGCATAACGCATAACGGATCACGCATTACTCATAACGCATAACGCATAACGCATAACGCATAACGCATAACGCATAACGCATAACGCATAACGCATAACGCATAACGCATAACGCATAACGCATAACGCATAACGCATAACGCATAACGCATAACGCATAACGCATAACGCATAACGCATAACGCATAACGCATAACGCATAACGCATAACGCATAACGCATAACGCATAACGCATAACGCATAACGCATAACGCATAACGCATAACGCATAACGCATAACGCATAACGCATAACGCATAACGCATAACGCATAACGCATAACCCATAACGCATAACGCATAACGCATAACGCATAACGCATAACGCATAACGCATAACGCATAACGCAAATCGCATAACGCATAACGCATTACGCATAACGTATAACGCATAACGCATAACGCAAAACGCATAACGCATAGCGGATAACGCACAACGCATAACACATAACGCATAACGCATAACGCATAACGCATAACGCATAACGCATAACGCATAACTTATAATGCATAAAGCGTAACGCATAACGCATAACGCATAACGCATAACCCATAACGCATAACGCAAATCGCATAACGCATAACGCATAACGCATAACGCAAATCGCATAACGCATAACGCATTACGCATAACGTATAACGCATAACGCATAACGCAAAACGCATAACGCATAGCGGATAACGCACAACGCATAACACATAACGCATAACGCATAACGCATAACGCATAACGCATAACGCATAACGCATAACGCATAACGCATAATGCATAAAGCGTAACGCATAACGCATAACGCATAACGCATAACCCATAACGCATAACGCAAATCGCATAACGCATAACGCATAATGCATAATGCATAACGCATAACGCATAACGCATAACGCATAACGCATAACGTATAACGCATAACGCTTAATGCATAACGCATAACGCATAACGCATAACCCATAACGCATAACGCAAATCGCATAACGCATAACGCATAATGCATAATGCATAACGCATAACGCATAACGCATAACGCATAACGCATAACGTATAACGCATAACGCTTAATGCATAACGCATAACGCATAACGGATTACGCATTACTCATAACGCATAACGCATAACGCATAACGCATAACGGATCACGGATTACTCATAACGCATAACGCATAACGCATAACGCATAACGCATAACGCATAACGCATAACGCATAACGCATAACGCATAACGCATAACGCATAACGCATAACGCATAACGCATAACCCATAACGCATAACGCATAACGCATAACGCATAACGCATAACGCATAACGCATAACGCATAACGCAAATCGCATAACGCATAACGCATTACGCATAACGTATAACGCATAACGCATAGCGGATAACGCACAACGCATAACACATAACGCATAACCCATAACGCATAACCCATAACGTATAACGCATAACGCATAACGCTTAATGCATAACGCATAACGCGTAACGGATCAAGCATTACTCATAACGCATAACGCATAACGGATCACGCATTACTCATAACGCATAACGCATAACGCATAACGCATAACGGATCACGCATTACTCATAACGCATAACGCATAACGCATAACGCATAACGGATCACGCATTACTCATAACGCATAACGCATAACGCATAACGCATAACGCATAACGCATAACGCATAACGCATAACGCATAACGCATAACGCATAACGCATTACGCATAACGCATAACGCATAACGCATAACGCATAACGCATAACGCATAACGCATAACGCATAACCCATAACACATAACGCATAACGCATAACGCATAACGCATAACGCATAACGCAAATCGCATAACGCATAACGCATAACGCATTACGCATAACGTATAACGCATAACGCATAACGCAAAACGCATAACGCATAGCGGATAACGCACAACGCATAACACATAACGCATAACGCATAACGCATAACGCATAACGCATAACGCATAACGCATGACGCATAATGCATAAAGCATAACGCATAACGCATAACGCATAACGCATAACCCATAACGCATAACGCATAACGCAAATCGCATAACGCATAACGCATAATGCATAATGCATAACGAATAACGCATAACGCATAACGCATAACGTATAACGCATAACGCTTAATGCATAACGCATAACGCGTAACGGATCAAGCATTACTCATAACGCATAACGCATAACGGATCACGCATTACTCATAGCGCATAACGCATAACGCATAACGGATCACGCATTACTCATAACGCATAACGCATAACGCATAACGCATAACGCATAACGCATAACGCATAACGCATAACGCATAACGCATAACGCATAACGCATAACGCATAACGCATAACGCATAATGCATAATGCATAAAGCATAACGCATAACGCATAACGCATAACGCATAACCCATAACGCATAACGCATAACGCAAATCGCATAACGCATAACGCATAATGCATAACGCATAACGCATAACGCATAACGCATAACGCTTACGCATGACGCATAACGCATAACGCACAACTCATAACGCATAACGCATAACGCAAAACTCTAAACGGATAACGCATAACGGATAACCCATAACGCATAACGCATAACGCATAACGCATAACGCATAACGCATAATGCATAACGCATAACGCATAATGCATAACGCATAACGCATAACGCATAACGCATAACGCATAACGCATAACGCACAACTCATAACGCATAACGCATAACGCAAAACTCTAAACGGATAACGCATAACGGATAACCCATAACGCATAACGCATATCGCATAACGCATAACGCATAACGCATAACGCATAACGCATAACGCATAACGCATAACGCATAACGCATAACGCATAACGCATAACGCATAACGCATAACCCATAACGCATAACGCATAAAGCAAAACGCATAACGCATTACGCATGACTCATAACGCACAACCCATAACGCATAACGCATAACATAAATCGCATAACGCATAACGCATAACGCATAACGCATAACGCATAACGCATAACGCATAACGCATAAAGCATAACACTTAATGCATAACGCATAACATATAACGGATCACGCATTACTCATAACGCATAACGCATAACGGATCACGCATTACTCATAGCGCATAACGCATTACGCGTAACTCATAACGCATGAAGCATAACGCATAACGGATCACGCATTACTCATAACCCATAACGCATAACGCATAACGCATAACGCATAACCCATAACGCATAACGCATAAAGCAAAACGCATAACGCATAACGCATGACTCATAACGCACAACCCACAACGCATAACGCATAACGCAAATCGCATAACGCATAATGCATAATGCATAAAGCATAACGCATAACGCATAACGCATAACGCATAACCCATAACGCATAACGCGTAACGCATAACACATAACCCATAACACATAACGCATAACGTATAACGCATAACGCATAGCGGATAACGCACAACGCATAACACATAACGCATAACCCATAACGCATAACCCATAACGTATAACGCATAACGCATAACGCTTAATGCATAACGCATAACGCGTAACGGATCAAGCATTACTCATAACGCATAACGCATAACGGATCACGCATTACTCATAACGCATAACGCATAACGCATAACGCATAACGCATAACGGATCACGCATTACTCATAACGCATAACGCATAACGCATAACCCATAACGGATCACGCATTACTCATAACGCATAACGCATAACGCATAACGCATAACGCATAACGCATAACGCATAACGCATAACGCATAACGCATAACGCATAACGCATAACGCATAACGCATAACGCATAACGCATAACGCATAACGCATAACGCATAACGCATAACGCATAACGCATAACGCATAACGCATAACGCATAACGCATAACGCATAACGCAAAACGCATAACGCATAGCGGATAACGCACAACGCATAACACATAACGCATAACGCATAACGCATAACGCATAACGCATAACGCATAACGCATGACGCATAATGCATAAAGCATAACGCATAACGCATAACGCATAACGCATAACCCATAACGCATAACGCATAACGCAAATCGCATAACGCATAACGCATAATGCATAATGCATAACGAATAACGCATAACGCATAACGCATAACGTATAACGCATAACGCTTAATGCATAACGCATAACGCGTAACGGATCAAGCATTACTCATAACGCATAACGCATAACGGATCACGCATTACTCATAGCGCATAACGCATAACGCATAACGGATCACGCATTACTCATAACGCATAACGCATAACGCATAACGCATAACGCATAACGCATAACGCATAACGCATAACGCATAACGCATAACGCATAACGCATAACGCATAACGCATAATGCATAATGCATAAAGCATAACGCATAACGCATAACGCATAACGCATAACCCATAACGCATAACGCATAACGCAAATCGCATAACGCATAACGCATAATGCATAACGCATAACGCATAACGCATAACGCATAACGCTTACGCATAACGCATAACGCATAACGCACAACTCATAACGCATAACGCATAACGCAAAACTCTAAACGGATAACGCATAACGGATAACCCATAACGCATAACGCATAACGCATAACGCATAACGCATAACGCATAACGCATAACGCACAACTCATAACGCATAACGCATAACGCAAAACGCATAACGGATAACGCATAACGGATAACACATAATGCATAACGCATAACGCATAACGCATAACGCATAACGCATAACGCATAACGCATAACGCATAACGCATAACGCATAACGCATAACGCATAACCCATAACACATAACGCATAACGCATAACGCATAACGCATAACGCATAACGCATAACGCATAACGCAAATCGCATAATGCATAACGCATAACGGATCACGCATTACTCATAACGCATAACCCATAACGCATAACGCATAACGCATAACGCGTAACGGATCAAGCATTACTCATAACGCATAACGCATAACGGATCACGCATTACTCATAACGCATAACGCATAACGGATCACGCATTACTCATAACTCATAACGGATAACACATAACGCATAACGCATAACGCATAACGCATAACGCATAACGCATAACGCATAACGCATAACGCATAACGCATAACGCATAACGCATAACGCATAACGCATAACGCATAACGCATAACGCATAACGCATAACGCATAACGCATAACGCATAACGCATAACGCATAATGCATAACGCATAACGCATAACGCATAACGCATAACGCTTACGCATAACGCATAACGCATAACGCATAACGCATAACGCAAAACTCTAAACGGATAACGCATAACGGATAACCCATAACGCATAACGCATAACGCATAACGCATAACGCATAACGCATAACGCATAACGCATGACGCATAACGCATAACGCATAACGCAAATCGCATAACGCATAACGCATAATGCATAAAGCATAACGCATAACGCATAACGCATAACGCATAACGTATAACGCATAACGCTTAATGCATAACGCATAACGCGTAACGGATCAAGCATTACTCATAACGCATAACGCATAACGGATCACGCATTACTCATAGCGCATAACGCATAACGCATAACGGATCACGCATTACTCATAACGCATAACGCATAACGCATAACGCATAACGCATAACGCATAACGGATCACGGATTAATCATAACGCATAAGGCATAACGCATAACGCATAACGCAAATCGCATAACGCATAACGCATAACGCATTACGCATAAAGTATAACGCATAACGCATAGCGGATAACGCACAACGCGTAACACATAACGCATAACCCATAACGCATAACCCATAACGCATAACGCATGACTCATAACGCACAACCCATAACGCATAACGCATAACGCAAATCGCATAACGCATATCGCATAATGCATAAAGCATAACGCATAACGCATAACGCATAACGCATAACGCAAATCGCATAACGCATAACGCATAATGCATAAAGCATAACGCATAACGCATAACGCATAACGCATAACGCATAACGCATAACGCATAACGGATCACGCATAACGCATAACGCATAACGCATAACGCATAACGCGTAACGGATCAAGCATTACTCATAACGCATAACGCATAACGCATAACGCATAACGCATAACGCATAACGCATAACGCATAACGCATAACGCATAACGCATAACGCATAACGGATCACGCATTACTCATAACGCATAACCCATAACGCATAACGCATAACGCATAACGCGTAACGGATCAAGCATTACTCATAACGCATAACGCATAACGGATCACGCATTACTCATAACGCATAACGCATAACGGATCACGCATTACTCATAACTCATTACGGATAACACATAACGCATAACGCATAACGCATAACGCATAACGCATAACGCATAACGCATAACGCATAACGCATAACGCATAACGCATAACGCATAACGCATAACGCATAACGCATAACGCATAACGCATAACGCATAACGCATAACGCATAACGCATAACCCATAACGCATAACGCATAACGCATAACGCATAACGCATAACGCATAACGCATAACGCATAACGCATAACGCATAACGCATAACGCATAACGCATAACGCATAACGCTTAACGCATAACGCATAACGCATAACGCATAACGCATAACGCATAACGCATAACGCATAACGCATAACGCATAACGCATAACGCATAACGCAAAACGCATAACGCATAACGCATAACACATAACGGATCACGCATTACTCATAACGCATAACGCATAAAGCATAACGCATAACGCATAATGCATAACGCATAACGCATAACGCATAACGCATAACGCATAACACATAACGCATAACCTATAACGCATAACGCGCAACGCATAACGCATAACGCATAACGCAAAACGCATAACGCATAGCGGATAACGAACAACGCATAACACATAACGCATAACGCATAACGCATAACGGATCACGCACTACTCATAACGCATAACGCATAACGCATAACGCATAACGCATAACGCATAACGCATAACGCATAACGCATAACCCATAACGCATAACGCATAACGCATTACGCGTAACTCATAACGCATAAAGCATAACGCATAACGGATCACGCATTACTCATAACCCATAACGCATAACGCATAACGCATAACGCATAACGCATAACTCATAACACATAACGCATAACCCATAACGCATAACGCATAACGCATAACGCGTAACGGATCAAGCATTACTCATAACGCATAACGCATAACGGATCACGCATTACTCATAACGCATAACGCATAACGGATCACGCATTACTCATAACTCATAACGGATAACACATAACGCATAACGCATAACGCATAACGCATAACGCATAACGCATAACGCATAACGCATAACGCATAACGCATAACGCATAACGCATATCGCATAACGCATAACGCATAAGGCATAACGCATAACGCAAAACGCATAACGCATAACGCATAACGCATAACACATAACGGATCACGCATTACTTATAACGCATAACGCATAAAGCATAACGCATAACGCATACCGCATAACGCATAACGCATAACGCATAACGCATGACACATAACGCATAACCTATAACGCATAACGCATAACGCACAACGCATAACGCATAACGCATAACGCATAACGCATAACGCATAACGCATAACGCATAACGCACAACGCATAACCCATAACGCATAACGCATAACGCATAACGCATAACGCATAACGCATAACGCATAACGCATAACGCATAACGCATAACGCATAACGCATAACGCATAACGCATAACGCATAACGCATAACGCATAACGCATAACGCATAACGCATAACGCATAACGCATAACGCATAACGCAAAACGCATAACGCATAACGCATAACACATAACGGATCACGCATAACTCATAACGCATAACGCATAACGCATAACGCATAACGCATAACGCATAACGCATAACGCATAACGCATAACGCATAACGCATAACCCATAACGCATAACGCATAACGCATAACGCATAACGCATAACGCATAACGCATAACGCAAAACGCATAACGCATAACGCATAACACATAACGGATCACGCATTACTCATAACGCATAACGCATAAAGCATAACGCATAACGCATAATGCATAACGCATAACGCATAACGCATAACGCATAACACATAACGCATAACCTATAACGCATAACGCACAACGCATAACACATAACGCATAACGCATAACGCATAACGGATCACGCATTACTCATAACGCATAACGCATAACGCATAACGCATAACGCATAACGCATAACGCATAACTCATAACCCATAACGCATAACGCATAACGCATTACGCATTACTCATAACGCATAACGCATAACGCATAACGCATAACGCATAACGCATAACGCATAACTCATAACCCATAACGCATAACGCATAACGCATTACGCGTAACTCATAACGCATAAAGCATAACGCATAACGGATCACGCATTACTCATAACCCATAACGCATAACGCATAACGCATAACGCATAACGCATAACTCATAACACATAACGCATAACCCATAACGCATAACGCATAACGCATAACGCGTAACGGATCAAGCATTACTCATAACCCATAACGCATAACGCATAACGCATAACGCATAACTCATAACACATAACGCATAACCCATAACGCATAACGCATAACGCATAACGCGTAACGGATCAAGCATTACTCATAACGCATAACGCATAACGGATAACGCATTACTCATAACGCATAACGCATAACGGATCACGCATTACTAATAACTCATAACGGATAACGCATAACGCATAACGCATAACGCATAACGCATAACGCATAACGCATAACGCATAACGGATCACGCATTACTCATAACGCATAACGCATAACGGATCACGCATTTCTCATAACGCATAACGCATAACGCATAACGCATAACGCATAACGCATAACGCATAACGCATAACGCACAACGCATAACGCATAACGCATAACGCATAACGCATAACGCATAACGCATAAGGCATAACGGATCACGCATAACGCATAACGCATAACGCATAACGCATAACGCATAACGCATAACGCATAACGCATAACGCATAACGCATAACGGATCACGCATTACTCATAACGCATAACGCATAACGCATAACGCATAACGCATAACGCATAACGCATAACGCATAACGCATAACGCATAACCCATAACGCATAACGCATAACGCATAACGCATAACGCATAACGCATAACGCATAACGCATAACGCATAACGCATAACGCATAACGCATAACGCATAACGCATAACGCATAACGCATAACGCATAACGCATAACGCATAACGCATAACGCATAACGCATAACGCATAACGCATAACGCATAACGCATAACGCATAACGCATAACGCAAAACGCATAACGCATAACGCATAACACATAACGGATCACGCATTACTCATAACGCATAACGCATAAAGCATAACGCATAACGCATAACGCATAACGCATAACGCATAACGCATAACGCATAACGCATAACCCATAACGCATAACGCATAACGCATAACGCATAACGCATAACGCATAACGCATAACGCATAACGCATAACGCATAACGCATAACTCATAACACATAACGCATAACCCATAACGCATAACGCATAACGCATAACGCGTAACGGATCAAGCATTACTCATAACGCATAACGCATAACGGATCACGCATTACTCATAACGCATAACGCATAACGGATCACGCATTACTCATAACTCATAACGGATAACACATAACGCATAACGCATAACGCATAACGCATAACGCATAACGCATAACGCATAACGCATAACGCATAACGCATAACGCATAAGGCATAACGCATAACGCAAAACGCATAACGCATAACGGATAACGCATAACACATAACGGATCACGCATTACTTATAACGCATAACGCATAAAGCATAACGCATAACGCATACCGCATAACGCATAACGCATAACGCATAACGCATGACACATAACGCATAACCTATAACGCATAACGCATAACGCACAACGCATAACGCATAACGCATAACGCATAACGCATAACGCATAACGCATAACGGATCACGCATTACTCATAACGCATGACGCATAACGCATAACGCATAACGCATAACGCATAACGCATTACGCGTAACTCATAACGCATAAAGCATAACGCATAACGGATCACGCATTACTCATGACCCATAACGCATAACGCATAACGCATAACGCATAACGCATAACTCATAACACATAACGCATAACCCATAACGCATAACGCATAACGCATTACGCGTAACTCATAACGCATAAAGCATAACGCATAACGGATCACGCATTACTCATAACCCATAACGCATAACGCATAACGCATAACGCATAACTCATAACACATAACCCATAACGCATAACGCATAACGCATAACGCATAACGCATAACGCATAACGCATGACACATAACGCATAACCTATAACGCATAACGCATAACGCACAACGCATAACGCATAACGCATAACGCATAACGCATAACGCATAACGCATAACGGATCACGCATTACTCATAACGCATGACGCATAACGAATAACGCATAACGCATAACGCATAACGCATAACGCATAACCCATAACGCATAACGCATAACGCATTACGCGTAACTCATAACGCATAAAGCATAACGCATAACGGATCACGCATTACTCATAACCCATAACGCATAACGCATAACGCATAACGCATAACTCATAACACATAACGCATAACCCATAACGCATAACGCATAACGCATAACGCGTAACGGATCAAGCATTACTCATAACGCATAACGCATAACGGATAACGCATTACTCATAACGCATAACGCATAACGGATCACGCATTACTAATAACTCATAACGGATAACGCATAACGCATAACGCATAACGCATAACGCATAACGCATAACGCATAACGCATAACGGATCACGCATTACTCATAACGCATAACGCATAACGGATCACGCATTTCTCATAACGCATAACGCATAACGCATAACGCATAACGCATAACGCATAACGCATAACGCATAACGCACAACGCATAACGCATAACGCATAACGCATAACGCATAACGCATAACGCATAAGGCATAACGGATCACGCATAACGCATAACGCATAACGCATAACGCATAACGCATAACGCATAACGCATAACGCATAACGCATAACGCATAACGGATCACGCATTACTCATAACGCATAACCCATAACGCATAACGCATAACGCATAACGCGTAACGGATCAAGCATTACTCATAACGCATAACGCATAACGGATCACGCATTACTCATAACGCATAACGCATAACGGATCACGCATTACTCATAACGGATAACACATAACGCATAACGCATAACGCATAACGCATAACGCATAACGCATAACGCATAACGCATAACGCATAACGCATAACGCATAACGCATAACGCATAACGCATAACGCATAACGCATAACGCATAACGCATAACGCATAACCCATAACGCATAACGCATAACGCATAACGCATAACGCATAACGCATAACGCATAACGCATAACGCATAACCCATAACGCATAACGCATAACGCATAACGCATAACGCATAACGCATAACGCATAACGCATAACGCATAACGCATAACGCATAACGCATAACGCATAACGCATAACGCATAACGCATAACGCATAACGCATAACCCATAACGCATAACGCATAACGCATAACGCATAACGCATAACGCATAACGCATAACGCATAACGCATAACGCATAACGCATAACGCATAACGCATAACGCATAACGCATAACGCATAACGCATAACGCATAACGCAAAACGCATAACGCATAACGCATAACACATAACGGATCACGCATTACTCATAACGCATAACGCATAAAGCATAACGCATAACGCATAACGCATAACGCATAACGCATAACGCATAACGCATAACGCATAACGCATAACGCATAACGCATAACGCATAACGCATAACGCATAACGCATAACGCATAACGCATAACGCATAACTCATAACACATAACGCATAACCCATAACGCATAACGCATAACGCATAACGCGTAACGGATCAAGCATTACTCATAACGCATAACGCATAACGGATCACGCATTACTCATAACGCATAACGCATAACGGATCACGCATTACTCATAACTCATAACGGATAACACATAACGCATAACGCATAACGCATAACGCATAACGCATAACGCATAACGCATAACGCATAACGCATAACGCATAACGCATAACGCATAACGCATAACGCATAACGCATAACGCATAACGCATAACGCATAACGCATAACGCATAACGCATAACGCATAACGCATAACGCATAACGCATAACGCATAACCCATAACGCATAACGCATAACGCATAACGCATAACGCATAACGCATAACGCATAACGCATAACGCATAACGCATAACGCATAACGCATAACGCATAACGCATAACGCATAACGCATAACGCATAACGCATAACGCATAACGCATAACGCAAAACGCATAACGCATAACGCATAACACATAACGGATCACGCATTACTCATAACGCATAACGCATAAAGCATAACGCATAACGCATAATGCATAACGCATAACGCATAACGCATAACGCATAACGCATAACGCATAACACATAACGCATAACCTATAACGCATAACGCGCAACGCATAACGCATAACGCATAACGCAAAACGCATAACGCATAGCGGATAACGCACAACGCATAACACATAACGCATAACGCATAACGCATAACGGATCACGCATTACTCATAACGCATAACGCATAACGCATAACGCATAACGCATAACGCATAACGCATAACGCATAACCCATAACGCATAACGCATAACGCATTACGCGTAACTCATAACGCATAAAGCATAACGCATAACGGATCACGCATTACTCATAACCCATAACGCATAACGCATAACGCATAACGCATAACGCATAACGCATAACACATAACGCATAACCCATAACGCATAACGCATAACGCATAACGCGTAACGGATCAAGCATTACTCATAACGCATAACGCATAACGGATCACGCATTACTCATAAGGCATAACGCATAACGGATCACGCATTACTCATAACTCATAACGGATAACACATAACGCATAACGCATAACGCATAACGCATAACGCATAACGCATAACGCATAACGCATAACGCATAACGCATAACGCATAACGCATAACGCATAACGCATAAGGCATAACGCATAACGCAAAACGCATAACGCATAACGCATAACGCATAACACATAACGGATCACGCATTACTTATAACGCATAACGCATAAAGCATAACGCATAACGCATACCGCATAACGCATAACGCATAACGCATAACGCATGACACATAACGCATAACCTATAACGCATAACGCATAACGCACAACGCATAACGCATAACGCATAACGCATAACGCATAACGCATAACGCATAACGCATAACGCATAACGGATCACGCATTACTCATAACGCATAACGCATAACGGATCACGCATTTCTCATAACGCATAACGCATAACGCATAACGCATAACGCATAACGCATAACGCATAACGCATAACGCATAACGCATAACGCATAACGCATAACGCATAACGCATAACGCATAACGCATAACGCATAACGCATAACGCATAACGCATAACACATAACGCATAACCTATAACGCATAACGCATAACGCGCAACGCATAACGCATAACGCATAACGCAAAACGCATAACGCATAGCGGATAACGCATAACGCATAACGCATAACGCATAACGCATAACGCATAACGCATAACGCATAACGCATAACGCATAAGGCATAACGCATAACGCAAAACGCATAACGCATAACGCATAACGCATAACGCATAACGCATAACGCATAACGCATAACGCATAACGCATAACGCATAACGCATAACGCATAACGCATAACCCATAACGCATAACGCATAACGCATAACGCATAACGCATAACGCATAACGCATAACGCATAACGCATAACCCATAACGCATAACGCATAACGCATAACGCATAACGCATAACGCATAACGCATAACGCATAACGCATAACGCATAACGCATAACGCATAACGCATAACGCATAACGCATAACGCATAACGCATAACGCATAACCCATAACGCATAACGCATAACGCATAACGCATAACGCATAACGCATAACGCATAACGCATAACGCATAACGCATAACGCATAACGCATAACGCATAACGCATAACGCATAACGCATAACGCATAACGCATAACGCAAAACGCATAACGCATAACGCATAACACATAACGGATCACGCATTACTCATAACGCATAACGCATAAAGCATAACGCATAACGCATAACGCATAACGCATAACGCATAACGCATAACGCATAACGCATAACGCATAACGCATAACGCATAACGCATAACGCATAACGCATAACGCATAACGCATAACGCATAACGCATAACTCATAACACATAACGCATAACCCATAACGCATAACGCATAACGCATAACGCGTAACGGATCAAGCATTACTCATAACGCATAACGCATAACGGATCACGCATTACTCATAACGCATAACGCATAACGGATCACGCATTACTCATAACTCATAACGGATAACACATAACGCATAACGCATAACGCATAACGCATAACGCATAACGCATAACGCATAACGCATAACGCATAACGCATAACGCATAACGCATAACGCATAACGCATAACGCATAACGCATAACGCATAACGCATAACGCATAACGCATAACGCATAACGCATAACGCATAACCCATAACGCATAACGCATAACGCATAACGCATAACGCATAACGCATAACGCATAACGCATAACGCATAACGCATAACGCATAACGCATAACGCATAACGCATAACGCATAACGCATAACGCATAACGCATAACGCATAACGCATAACGCATAACGCATAACGCAAAACGCATAACGCATAACGCATAACACATAACGGATCACGCATTACTCATAACGCATAACGCATAAAGCATAACGCATAACGCATAATGCATAACGCATAACGCATAACGCATAACGCATAACGCATAACGCATAACGCATAACGCATAACCTATAACGCATAACGCGCAACGCATAACGCATAACGCATAACGCAAAACGCATAACGCATAGCGGATAACGCACAACGCATAACACATAACGCATAACGCATAACGCATAACGGATCACGCATTACTCATAACGCATAACGCATAACGCATAACGCATAACGCATAACGCATAACGCATAACGCATAACCCATAACGCATAACGCATAACGCATTACGCGTAACTCATAACGCATAAAGCATAACGCATAACGGATCACGCATTACTCATAACCCATAACGCATAACGCATAACGCATAACGCATAACGCATAACTCATAACACATAACGCATAACGCATAACGCATAACGCATAACGCATAACGCGTAACGGATCAAGCATTACTCATAACGCATAACGCATAACGGATCACGCATTACTCATAAGGCATAACGCATAACGGATCACGCATTACTCATAACTCATAACGGATAACACATAACGCATAACGCATAACGCATAACGCATAACGCATAACGCATAACGCATAACGCATAACGCATAACGCATAACGCATAACGCATAACGCATAACGCATAAGGCATAACGCATAACGCAAAACGCATAACGCATAACGCATAACGCATAACACATAACGGATCACGCATTACTTATAACGCATAACGCATAAAGCATAACGCATAACGCATACCGCATAACGCATAACGCATAACGCATAACGCATGACACATAACGCATAACCTATAACGCATAACGCATAACGCACAACGCATAACGCATAACGCATAACGCATAACGCATAACGCATAACGCATAACGCATAACGGATCACGCATTACTCATAACGCATAACGCATAACGGATCACGCATTTCTCATAACGCATAACGCATAACGCATAACGCATAACGCATAACGCATAACGCATAACGCATAACGCATAACGCATAACGCATAACGCATAACGCATAACGCATAACGCATAACGCATAACGCATAACGCATAACGCATAACGCATAACACATAACGCATAACCTATAACGCATAACGCATAACGCGCAACGCATAACGCATAACGCATAACGCAAAACGCATAACGCATAGCGGATAACGCATAACGCATAACGCATAACGCATAACGCATAACGCATAACGCATAACGCATAACGCATAACGCATAAGGCATAACGCATAACGCAAAACGCATAACGCATAACGGATAACGCATAACACATAACGGATCACGCATTACTTATAACGCATAACGCATAAAGCATAACGCATAACGCATACCGCATAACGCATAACGCATAACGCATAACGCATGACACATAACGCATAACCTATAACGCATAACGCATAACGCACAACGCATAACGCATAACGCATAACGCATAACGCATAACGCATAACGCATAACGGATCACGCATTACTCATAACGCATGACGCATAACGCATAACGCATAACGCATAACGCATAACGCATTACGCGTAACTCATAACGCATAAAGCATAACGCATAACGGATCACGCATTACTCATGACCCATAACGCATAACGCATAACGCATAACGCATAACGCATAACGCATAACTCATAACACATAACGCATAACCCATAACGCATAACGCATAACGCATTACGCGTAACTCATAACGCATAAAGCATAACGCATAACGGATCACGCATTACTCATAACCCATAACGCATAACGCATAACGCATAACGCATAACTCATAACACATAACGCATAACCCATAACGCATAACGCATAACGCATAACGCGTAACGGATCAAGCATTACTCATAACGCATAACGCATAACGGATCACGCATTACTCATAACGCATAACGCATAACGGATCACGCATTACTAATAACTCATAACGGATAACGCATAACGCATAACGCATAACGCATAACGCATAACGCATAACGCATAACGCATAACGGATCACGCATTACTCATAACGCATAACGCATAACGGATCACGCATTTCTCATAACGCATAACGCATAACGCATAACGCATAACGCATAACGCATAACGCATAACGCATAACGCACAACGCATAACGCATAACGCATAACGCATAACGCATAACGCATAACGCATAAGGCATAACGGATCACGCATAACGCATAACGCATAACGCATAACGCATAACGCATAACGCATAACGCATAACGCATAACGCATAACGGATCACGCATTACTCATAACGCATAACCCATAACGCATAACGCATAACGCATAACGCGTAACGGATCAAGCATTACTCATAACGCATAACGCATAACGGATCACGCATTACTCATAACGCATAACGCATAACGGATCACGCATTACTCATAACACATAACGCATAACGCATAACGCATAACGCATAACGCATAACGCATAACGCATAACGCATAACGCATAACGCATAACGCATAACGCATAACGCATAACGCATAACGCATAACGCATAACGCATAACGCATAACGCATAACGCATAACGCATAACGCATAACGCATAACGCATAACGCATAACGCATAACGCATAACGCATAACCCATAACGCATAACGCATAACGCATAACGCATAACGCATAACGCATAACGCATAACGCATAACGCATAACGCATAACGCATAACGCATAACGCATAACGCATAACGCATAACGCATAACGCATAACCCATAACGCATAACGCATAACGCATAACGCATAACGCATAACGCATAACGCATAACGCATAACGCATAACGCATAACGCATAACGCATAACGCATAACGCATAACGCATAACGCATAACGCATAACGCATAACACATAACGCATAACCTATAACGCATAACGCGCAACGCATAACGCATAACGCATAACGCAAAACGCATAACGCATAGCGGATAACGCATTACTCATAACGCATAACGCATAACGGATCACGCATTTCTCATAACGCATAACGCATAACGCATAACGCATAACGCATAACGCATAACGCATAACGCATAACGCATAACGCATAACGCATAACGCATAACGCATAATGCATAACGCATAACGCATAACGCATAACGCATAACGCATAACGCATAACGCATAACGCATAACGCATAACGCATAACGCAAAACGCAAAACGCATAACGCATAACGCATAACGCATAACACATAACGGATCACGCATTACTCATAACGCATAACGCATAAAGCATAACGCATAACGCATAATGCATAACGCATAACGCATAACGCATAACGCATAACACATAACGCATAACCTATAACGCATAACGCATAACGCACAACGCATAACGCATAACGCAAAACGCATAACGCATAGCGGATAACGCACAACGCATAACACATAACGCATAACGCATAACGCATAACGCATAACGCATAACGCATAACGCATAACGCATAACGCATAACGCATAACGCATAACGCATAACGCATAACGCATAACGCATAACGCATAACGCATAACGCATAACGCATAACGCATAACGCATATCGCATAACGCATAACGCATAACGCATAACGCATAACGCATAACGCATAACGCATAACGCATAACGCATAACGGATAACGCATAACGCATAACCCATAACGCATAACGCATAACGCATAACGCATAACACATAACGCATAACCCATAACGCATAACGCATAACGCATAACGCTTAACGCATGACCCATAGCGCTTAACGCATTACGCGTAACTCATAACGCAAAAAGCATAACGCATAACGGGTCACGCATTACTCATAACCCATAACGCATAACGCATAACGCATAACGCATAACGCATAACACATAACGCATAACCCATAATGCATAACGCATAACGCATAACGCATAACGCATAACGCATAACGCATAACGGATCACGCATTACTCATAACGCATAACGCATAACGGATCACGCATAACGCATAACGCATAACGCATAACGCATAACGCATAACGCATAACGCATAACGCATAACGCATAACGCATAACGCATAACGCATAACGCATAACGCATAACGCATAACGCAAAACGCATAACGCATAGCGGATAACGCACAACGCATAACACATAACGCATAACGCATGACGCATAACGCATAACGCATAACGGATCACGCATAACGCATAACGCATAACGCATAACGCATAACGCATAACACATAACGCATAACGCATAACGGATAACGCATAACGCATAACGCATAACGCAAAACGCATAACGCATAGCGGATAACGCACAACGCATAACACATAACGCATAACGCATAACGCATAACGCATAACGGATCACGCATTACTCATAACGCATAACGCATAACGCATAACGCATAACGCATAAAGCATAACGCATAACGGATCACGCATTACTCATAACCCATAACGCATAACGCATAACGCATAACGCATACGCATAACTCATAACACATAACGCATAACCCATAACGCATAACGCATAACGCATAACACATAACGCATAACCCATAACGCATAACGCATAACGCATAACGCTTAACGCATGACCCATAGCGCTTAACGCATTACGCGTAACTCATAACGCAAAAAGCATAACGCATAACGGGTCACGCATTACTCATAACCCATAACGCATAACGCATAACGCATAACGCATAACGCATAACGCATAACGCATAACGCATAACGCATAACGCATAACGCATAACGCAAAACGCATAACGCATAACGCATAACACATAACGGATCACGCATTACTCATAACGCATAACGCATAACGCATAACGCATAACGCATAACGCATAACGCATAACGCATAACGCATAACGCATAACGCATAACGCATAACGCATAACGCATAACACATAACGCATAACCCATAACGCATAACGCATAACGCATAACGCATAACGCATAACGCATAACGCATAACGCATAACGCATAACGCATAACGGATCACGCATTTCTCATAACGCATAACGCATAACGCATAACGCATAACGCATAACGCATAACGCATAGCGCATAACGCATAACGCATAACGCATAACGCATAACGCATAACGCATAACGCATAACGCATAACGCATAACGCATAACGCATAACGCAAAACGCATAACGCATAACGCATAACGCATAACGCATAACGCATAACGCATAAGGCATAACGCATAACGCAAAACGCATAACGCATAACGCATAACACATAACGGATCACGCATTACTTATAACGCATAACGCATAAAGCATAACGCATAACGCATACCGCATAACGCATAACGCATAACGCATAACGCATGACACATAACGCATAACCTATAACGCATAACGCATAACGCACAACGCATAACGCATAACGCATAACGCATAACGCATAACGCATAACGCATAACGCATAACGCATAACGCATAACGCATAACGGATCACGCATAACGCATAACGCATAACGCATAACGCATAACGCATAACGCATAACGCATAACGCATAACGCATAACGGATCACGCATAACGCATAACGCGTAACGGATCAAGCATTACTCATAACGCATAACGCATAACGGATCACGCATTACTCATAACGCATAACGCATAACGGATCACGCATTACTCATAACTCATAACGGATAACACATAACGCATAACGCATAACGCATAACGCATAACGCATAACGCATAACGCATAACGCATAACGGATCACGCATTACTCATAACGCATAACGCATAACGGATCACGCATTACTAATAACTCATAACGGATAACACATAACGCATAACGCATAACGCATAACGCATAACGCATAACGCATAACGCATAACGCATAACGGATCACGCATTTCTCATAACGCATAACGCATAACGCATAACGCATAACGCATAACGCATAACGCATAGCGCATAACGCATAACGCATAACGCATAACGCATAACGCATAACGCATAACGCATAACGCATAACGCATAACGCATAACGCATAACGCAAAACGCATAACGCATAACGCATAACGCATAACGCATAACGCATAACGCATAACGCATAAGGCATAACGCATAACGCAAAACGCATAACGCATAACGCATAACACATAACGGATCACGCATTACTTATAACGCATAACGCATAAAGCATAACGCATAACGCATACCGCATAACGCATAACGCATAACGCATAACGCATGACACATAACGCATAACCTATAACGCATAACGCATAACGCACAACGCATAACGCATAACGCATAACGCATAACGCATAACGCATAACACATAACGCATAACCCATAACGCATAACGCATAACGCATAACGCAAAACTCATAACGCATAACGCATAACGCATAACGCATAACGCATAACGCATAACGCATAACGCATAAGGCATAACGCATAACGCAAAACGCATAACGCATAACGCATAACGCATAACACATAACGGATCACGCATTACTTATAACGCATAACGCATAAAGCATAACGCATAACGCATACCGCATAACGCATAACGCATAACGCATAACGCATGACACATAACGCATAACCTATAACGCATAACGCATAACGCACAACGCATAACGCATAACGCATAACGCATAACGCATAACGCATAACACATAACGCATAACCCATAACGCATAACGCATAACGCATAACGCATAACGCATAACGCATAACGCATAACGCATAACGCATAACGCATAACGCATAACGCATAACGCATCACGCATAACGCATAACGCATAACGCATAACGCATAACGCATAACGCATAACGCATAACGCATAACGCATAACGCATAACGCATAACGCATAACGCATAACGCATAACGCATAACGCATAACGCATAACGCATAACGCATAACGCATGACACATAACGCATAACCTATAACGCATAACGCATAACGCACAACGCATAACGCATAACGCATAACGCATAACGCATAACGCATAACGCATAACGCATAACGCATAACGCATAACGGATCACGCATAACGCATAACGCATAACGCATAACGCATAACGCATAACGCATAACGCATAACGCATAACGCATAACGGATCACGCATAACGCATAACGCGTAACGGATCAAGCATTACTCATAACGCATAACGCATAACGGATCACGCATTACTCATAACGCATAACGCATAACGGATCACGCATTACTCATAACTCATAACGGATAACACATAACGCATAACGCATAACGCATAACGCATAACGCATAACGCATAACGCATAACGCATAACGGATCACGCATTACTCATAACGCATAACGCATAACGGATCACGCATTACTAATAACTCATAACGGATAACGCATAACGCATAACGCATAACGCATAACGCATAACGCATAACGCATAACGCATAACGCATAACGGATCACGCATTTCTCATAACGCATAACGCATAACGCATAACGCATAACGCATAACGCATAACGCATAGCGCATAACGCATAACGCATAACGCATAACGCATAACGCATAACGCATAACGCATAACGCATAACGCATAACGCATAACGCATAACGCAAAACGCATAACGCATAACGCATAACGCATAACGCATAACGCATAAGGCATAACGCATAACGCAAAACGCATAACGCATAACGCATAACACATAACGGATCACGCATTACTTATAACGCATAACGCATAAAGCATAACGCATAACGCATACCGCATAACGCATAACGCATAACGCATAACGCATGACACATAACGCATAACCTATAACGCATAACGCATAACGCACAACGCATAACGCATAACGCATAACGCATAACGCATAACGCATAACACATAACGCATAACCCATAACGCATAACGCATAACGCATAACGCAAAACTCATAACGCATAACGCATAACGCATAACGCATAACGCATAACGCATAACGCATAAGGCATAACGCATAACGCAAAACGCATAACGCATAACGCATAACGCATAACACATAACGGATCACGCATTACTCATAACGCATAACGCATAACGGATCACGCATTACTCATAACTCATAACGGATAACACATAACGCATAACGCATAACGCATAACGCATAACGCATAACGCATAACGCATAACGCATAACGGATCACGCATTTCTCATAACGCATAACGCATAACGCATAACGCATAACGCATAACGCATAACGCATAACGCATAACGCATAAGGCATAACGCATAACGCAAAACGCATAACGCACAACGCATAACGCATAACACATAACGGATCACGCATTACTCATAACGCATAACGCATAACGCATAACACATAACGCATAACCCATAACGCATAACGCATAACGCATAACGCAAAACTCATAACGCATAACGCATGACACATAACGCATAACCTATAACGCATAACGCATAACGCACAACGCATAACGCATAACGCATAACGCATAACGCATAACGCATAACACATAACGCATAACCCATAACGCATAACGCATAACGCATAACGCAAAACTCATAACGCATAACGCATAACGCATAACGCATAACGCATAACGCATAACGCATAACGCATAACGCATAACGCATAACGCATAACGCATAACGGATCACGCATTTCTCATAACGCATAACGCATAACGCATAACGCATAACGCATAACGCATAACGCATAGCGCATAACGCATAACGCATAACGCATAACGCATAACGCATAACGCATAACGCATAACGCATAACGCATAACGCATAACGCATAACGCAAAACGCATAACGCATAACGCATAACGCATAACGCATAACGCATAAGGCATAACGCATAACGCAAAACGCATAACGCATAACGCATAACACATAACGGATCACGCATTACTTATAACGCATAACGCATAAAGCATAACGCATAACGCATACCGCATAACGCATAACGCATAACGCATAACGCATGACACATAACGCATAACCTATAACGCATAACGCATAACGCACAACGCATAACGCATAACGCATAACGCATAACGCATAACGCATAACACATAACGCATAACCCATAACGCATAACGCATAACGCATAACGCAAAACTCATAACGCATAACGCATAACGCATAACGCATAACGCATAACGCATAACGCATAAGGCATAACGCATAACGCAAAACGCATAACGCACAACGCATAACGCATAACACATAACGGATCACGCATTACTCATAACGCATAACGCATAACGGATCACGCATTACTCATAACTCATAACGGATAACACATAACGCATAACGCATAACGCATAACGCATAACGCATAACGCATAACGCATAACGCATAACGGATCACGCATTACTCATAACGCATAACGCATAACGGATCACGCATTACTAATAACTCATAACGGATAACGCATAACGCATAACGCATAACGCATAACGCATAACGCATAACGCATAACGCATAACGCATAACGGATCACGCATTTCTCATAACGCATAACGCATAACGCATAACGCATAACGCATAACGCATAACGCATAGCGCATAACGCATAACGCATAACGCATAACGCATAACGCATAACGCATAACGCATAACGCATAAGGCATAACGCATAACGCAAAACGCATAACGCATAACGCATAACACATAACGGATCACGCATTACTTATAACGCATAACGCATAAAGCATAACGCATAACGCATACCGCATAACGCATAACGCATAACGCATAACGCATGACACATAACGCATAACCTATAACGCATAACGCATAACGCATAACGCATAACGCATAACGCATAACGCATAACGCATAACGCATAACACATAACGCATAACCCATAACGCATAACGCATAACGCATAACGCAAAACTCATAACGCATAACGCATAACGCATAACGCATAACGCATAACGCATAACGCATAAGGCATAACGCATAACGCAAAACGCATAACGCATAACGCATAACGCATAACACATAACGGATCACGCATTACTTATAACGCATAACGCATAAAGCATAACGCATAACGCATACCGCATAACGCATAACGCATAACGCATAACGCATGACACATAACGCATAACCTATAACGCATAACGCATAACGCACAACGCATAACGCATAACGCATAACGCATAACGCATAACGCATAACACATAACGCATAACCCATAACGCATAACGCATAACGCATAACGCATAACGCATAACGCATAACGCATAACGCATAACGCATAACGCATAACGCATAACGGATCACGCATTTCTCATAACGCATAACGCATAACGCATAACGCATAACGCATAACGCATAACGCATAACGCATAACGCATAACGCATAACGCATAACGCATAACGCATAACGCATAACGCATCACGCATAACGCATAACGCATAACGCATAACGCATAACGCATAACGCATAACGCATAACGCATAACGCATAACGCATAACGCATAACGCATAACGCATAACGCATAACGCATAACGCATAACGCATAACGCATAACGCATAACGCATGACACATAACGCATAACCTATAACGCATAACGCATAACGCACAACGCATAACGCATAACGCATAACGCATAACGCATAACGCATAACGCATAACGCATAACGCATAACGCATAACGGATCACGCATAACGCATAACGCATAACGCATAACGCATAACGCATAACGCATAACGCATAACGCATAACGGATCACGCATAACGCATAACGCGTAACGGATCAAGCATTACTCATAACGCATAACGCATAACGGATCACGCATTACTCATAACGCATAACGCATAACGGATCACGCATTACTCATAACTCATAACGGATAACACATAACGCATAACGCATAACGCATAACGCATAACGCATAACGCATAACGCATAACGGATCACGCATTACTCATAACGCATAACGCATAACGGATCACGCATTACTAATAACTCATAACGGATAACGCATAACGCATAACGCATAACGCATAACGCATAACGCATAACGCATAACGCATAACGGATCACGCATTTCTCACAACGCATAACGCATAACGCATAACGCATAACGCATAACGCATAACGCATAGCGCATAACGCATAACGCATAACGCATAACGCATAACGCATAACGCATAACGCATAACGCATAACGCATAACGCATAACGCATAACGCAAAACGCATAACGCATAACGCATAACGCATAACGCATAACGCATAACGCATAACGCATAAGGCATAACGCATAACGCAAAACGCATAACGCATAACGCATAACACATAACGGATCACGCATTACTTATAACGCATAACGCATAAAGCATAACGCATAACGCATACCGCATAACGCATAACGCATAACGCATAACGCATGACACATAACGCATAACCTATAACGCATAACGCATAACGCACAACGCATAACGCATAACGCATAACGCATAACGCATAACGCATAACACATAACGCATAACCCATAACGCATAACGCATAACGCATAACGCAAAACTCATAACGCATAACGCATAACGCATAACGCATAACGCATAACGCATAACGCATAAGGCATAACGCATAACGCAAAACGCATAACGCATAACGCATAACGCATAACACATAACGGATCACGCATTACTTATAACGCATAACGCATAAAGCATAACGCATAACGCATACCGCATAACGCATAACGCATAACGCATAACGCATGACACATAACGCATAACCTATAACGCATAACGCATAACGCACAACGCATAACGCATAACGCATAACGCATAACGCATAACGCATAACACATAACGCATAACCCATAACGCATAACGCATAACGCATAACGCATAACGCATAACGCATAACGCATAACGCATAACGCATAACGCATAACGCATAACGGATCACGCATTTCTCATAACGCATAACGCATAACGCATAACGCATAACGCATAACGCATAACGCATAACGCATAACGCATAACGCATAACGCATAACGCATAACGCATCACGCATAACGCATAACGCATAACGCATAACGCATAACGCATAACGCATAACGCATAACGCATAACGCATAACGCATAACGCATAACGCATAACGCATAACGCATAACGCATAACGCATAACGCATAACGCATATCGCATAACGCATAACGCATAACGCAAAACGCAAAACGCATAACGCATAACGCATAACGCATAACGCATAACGCATAACGCATAACGCATAACGCATAACGCAAAACGCATAACGCATAACGCATAACGCATAACACATAACGGATCACGCATTACTTATAACGCATAACGCATAACAAATAACGCATAACGCATAACGCATAACGCATAACGCATAACGCATAACGCATAACGCATAACGCATAACGCATAACGCATAACGCATAACGCATAACGCATAACGCATAACGCATAACGCATAACGGATCACGCATTACTCATAACGCATAACGCATAACGGATCACGCATTACTCATAACTCATAACGGATAACACATAACGCATAACGCATAACGCATAACGCATAACGCATAACGCATAACGCATAACGCATAACGCATAACGCATAACGCATAACGCATAACGCATAACGCATAACGCATAACGCATAACGCATAACGCATAACGCATAACGCATAACGCATAACGCATAACGCATAACGCATAACGCAAAACGCAAAACGCATAACGCATAACGCATAACGCATAACACATAACGGATCACGCATTACTCATAACGCATAACGCATAAAGCATAACGCATAACGCATAATGCATAACGCATAACGCATAACGCATAACGCATAACACATAACGCATAACCTATAACGCATAACGCATAACGCACAACGCATAACGCATAACGCAAAACGCATAACGCATAGCGGATAACGCACAACGCATAACACATAACGCATAACGCATAACGCATAACGCATAACGCATAACGCATAACGCATAACACATAACGGATCACGCATTACTTATAACGCATAACGCATAACAAATAACGCATAACCCATAACGCATAACGCATAACGCATAACGCATAACGCATAACGCATAACGCATAACGCATTTCTCATAACGCATAACGCATAACGCATAACGCATAACGCATAACGCATAACGCATAACGCATAACGCATAACGCATAACGCATAACGCATAACGCATAACGCATAACGCATAACGCATAACGCATAACGCATAACGCATAACGCATAACGCATAACGCATAACGCATAACGCATAACGCAAAACGCATAACGCATAACGCACAACGCATAACGCATAACGCATAACGCATAAGGCATAACGCATAACGCAAAACGCATAACGCATAACGCATAACACATAACGGATCACGCATTACTTATAACGCATAACGCATAACAAATAACGCATAACCCATAACGCATAACGCATAACGCATAACGCATAACGCATAACGCATAACGCATAACGCATAACGCATAACGCATAACGCATAACGCATAACGCATAACGCATAACGCATAACGCATAACGCATAACGCATAACGCATAACGCATAACGCATAACGCATAACGCATAACGCATAACGCATAACGCATAACGCATAACGCATAACGCATAACGCATAACGCAAAACGCATAACGCATAACGCATAACGCATAACGCATAACGCATAAGGCATAACGCATAACGCAAAACGCATAACGCATAACGCATAACGCATAACACATAACGGATCACGCATTACTTATAACGCATAACGCATAACAAATAACGCATAACGCATAACGCATAACGCATAACGCATAACGCATAACGCATAACGCATAACGCATAACGCATAACGCATAACGCATAACGCATAACGCATAACGGATCACGCATTACTCATAACGCATAACGCATAACGGATCACGCATTACTCATAACTCATAACGGATAACACATAACGCATAACGCATAACGCATAACGCATAACGCATAACGCATAACGCATAACGCATAACGCATAACGCATAACGCATAACGCATAACGCATAACGCATAACGCATAACGCATAACGCATAACGCATAATGCATAACGCATAACGCATAACGCATAACGCATAACGCATAACGCATAACGCAAAACGCAAAACGCATAACGCATAACGCATAACGCATAACACGTAACGGATCACGCATTACTCATAACGCATAACGCATAAAGCATAACGCATAACGCATAATGCATAACGCATAACGCATAACGCATAACGCATAACACATAACGCATAACCTATAACGCATAACGCATAACGCACAACGCATAACGCATAACGCAAAACGCATAACGCATAGCGGATAACGCACAACGCATAACCCATAACGCATAACGCATAACGCATAACGCATAACGCATAACGCATAACGCATAACGCATAACACATAACGGATCACGCATTACTTATAACGCATAACGCATAACAAATAACGCATAACCCATAACGCATAACGCATAACGCATAACGCATAACGCATAACGCATAACGCATAACGCATTTCTCATACCGCATAACGCATAACGCATAACGCATAACGCATAACGCATAACGCATAACGCATAACGCATAACGCATAACGCATAACGCATAACGCATAACGCATAACGCATAACGCATAACGCATAACGCATAACGCATAACGCATAACGCATAACGCATAACGCATAACGCATAACGCATAACGCAAAACGCATAACGCATAACGCACAACGCATAACGCATAACGCATAACGCATAAGGCATAACGCATAACGCAAAACGCATAACGCATAACGCATAACGCATAACACATAACGGATCAAGCATTACTTATAACGCATAACGCATAACAAATAACGCATAACCCATAACGCATAACGCATAACGCATAACGCATAACGCATAACGCATAACGCATAACGCATAACGCATAACGCATAACGGATCACGCATAACGGATAACGCATAACGCATAACCCATAACGCATAACGCATAACGCATAACGCATAACGCATAACGCATAACACATAACGCATAACCCATAACGCATAACGCATAACGCATAACGCTTAACGCATGACCCATAGCGCTTAACGCATTACGCGTAACTCATAACGCAAAAAGCATAACGCATAACGGGTCACGCATTACTCATAACCCATAACGCATAACGCATAACGCATAACGCATAACGCATAACGCATAACGCATAACACATAACGCATAACCCATAATGCATAACCCATAACGCATAACGCATAACGCATAACGCATAACGGATCACGCATTACTCATAACCCATAACGCATAACAGATCACGCATAACGCATAACGCATAACGCATAACGCATAACGCATAACGCATAACGCATAACGCATAACGCATAACGGATCACGCATTACTTATAACGCATAACGCATAACAAATAACGCATAACCCATAACGCATAACGCATAACGCATAACGCATAACGCAAAACGCATAACGCATAACGCACAACGCATAACGCATAACGCATAACGCATAAGGCATAACGCATAACGCAAAACGCATAACGCATAACGCATAACGCATAACACATAACGAATCACGCATTACTTATAACGCATAACGCATAACAAATAACGCATAACCCATAACGCATAACGCATAACGCATAACGGATCACGCATAACGGATAACGCATAACGCATAACCCATAACGCATAACGCATAACGCATAACGCATAACGCATAACGCATAACACATAACGCATAACCCATAACGCATAACGCATAACGCATAACGCTTAACGCATGACCCATAGCGCTTAACGCATTACGCGTAACTCATAACGCAAAAAGCATAACGCATAACGGGTCACGCATTACTCATAACCCATAACGCATAACGCATAACGCATAACGCATAACGCATAACGCATAACGCATAACACATAACGCATAACCCATAATGCATAACGCATAACGCATAACGCATAACGCATAACGCATAACGGATCACGCATTACTCATAACCCATAACGCATAACAGATCACGCATAACGCATAACGCATAACGCATAACGCATAACGCATAACGCATAACGCATAAAGCATAACGCATAACGCAAAACGCATAACGCATAACACATAACGGATCACGCAATACTCATAACGCATAACGCATAACGCATAACGCATAACGCATAACGCATAACGCATAACGCATAACGCATAACGCATAACGCATAACGCATAACGCATAACGCATAACGCATAACGCATAACACATAACGCATAACCCATAACGCATAACGCATAACGCATAACGCATAACGCATAACGCATAACGCATAACGCATAACGCATAACGCATAACGCATAACGCATAACGCATAACGCATAACGCATAACGCATAACGCATAACGCATAACGCAAAACGCATAACGCATAACGCATAACACATAACGGATCACGCATTACTCATAACGCATAACGCATAAAGCATAACGCATAACGCATAAAGCATAACGCATAACGCATAACGCATAACGCATAACAAATAACGCATAACCTATAACGCATAACGCGCAACGCATAACGCATAACGCATAACGCATAACGCAAAACGCATAACGCATAGCGGATAACGCACAACGCATAACACATAACGCATAACGCATAACGCATAACGCATAACGGATCACGCATTACTCATAACGCATAACGCATAAAGCATAACGCATAACGCATAATGCATAACGCATAACGCATAACGCATAACGCATAACACATAACGCATAACCTATAACGCATAACGCGCAACGCATAACGCATAACGCATAACGCAAAACGCATAACGCATAGCGGATAACGCACAACGCATAACACATAACGCATAACGCCTAACGCATAACGCATAACGGATCACGCATTACTCATAACGCATAACGCATAACGCATAACGCATAACGCATAAAGCATAACGCATAACGGATCACGCATAACGCATAACGCATAACACATAACGGATCACGCATTACTTATAACGCATAACGCATAAAGCATAACGCATAACGCATACCGCATAACGCATAACGCATAACGCATAACGCATGACACATAACGCATAACCTATAACGCATAACGCATAACGCACAACGCATAACGCATAACGCATAACGCATAACGCATAACGCATAACACATAACGCATAACCCATAACGCATAACGCATAACGCATAACGCATAACGCATAACGCATAACGCATAACGCATAACGCATAACGCATAACGCATAACGCATAACGCATAGCGGATAACGCACAACGCATAACACATAACGCATAACGCATAACGCATAACGCATAACGCAAAACGCAAAACGCATAACTCATAACGCATAACGCATAACACATAACGGATCACGCATTACTCATAACGCATAACGCATAAAGCATAACGCATAACGCATAATGCATAACGCATAACGCATAACGCATAACGCATAACGCATAACGCATAACGCATAACGCATAACGCATAACGCATAACGCATAACGCATAACGCATAACGCATAACGCATAACGGATCACGCATTTCTCATAACGCATAACGCATAACGCATAACGCATAACGCATAACACATAACGGATCACGCATTACTTATAACGCATAACGCATAACGCATTACTTATAACGCATAACGCATAACGCATAACGCATAACGCATAACGCATAACGCATAACGCATAACGCATAACGCATAACGCATAACGCATAACGCATAACGCATAACGCATAACGCATAACGCATAACGCAAAACGCATAACGCATAACGCATAACGCATAACACATAACGGATCACGCATTACTTATAACGCATAACGCATAACAAATAACGCATAACCCATAACGCATAACGCATAACGCATAACGCATAAGGCATAACGCATAACGCATAACGCATAACACATAACGGATCACGCATTACTTATAACGCATAACGCATAACAAATAACGCATAACCCATAACGCATAACGCATAACGCATAACGCATAACGCATAACGCATAACGCATAACGCATAACGCATAACGCATAACGCATAACGCATAACGCATAACGCATAACGCATAACGCATAACGCATAACGCATAACGCATAACGCATAACGCATAACGCATAACGCATAACGCATAACGCATAACGCATAACGCATAACGCATAACGCATAACGCAAAACGCATAACGCATAACGCATAACGCATAACGCATAACGCATAACGCATAACGCATAAGGCATAACGCATAACGCAAAACGCATAACGCATAACGCATAACGCATAACACATAACGGATCACGCATTACTTATAACGCATAACGCATAACAAATAACGCATAACGCATAACGCATAACGCATAACGCATAACGCATAACGCATAACGCATAACGCATAACGCATAACGCATAACGGATCACGCATTACTCATAACGCATAACGCATAACGGATCACGCATTACTCATAACTCATAACGGATAAACATAACGCATAACGCATAACGCATAACGCATAACGCATAACGCATAACGCATAACGCATAACGCATAACGCATAACGCATAACGCATAATGCATAACGCATAACGCATAACGCATAACGCATAACGCAAAACGCAAAACGCATAACGCATAACGCATAACGCATAACACATAACGGATCACGCATTACTCATAACGCATAACGCATAAAGCATAACGCATAACGCATAACGCATAACGCATAACGCATAACGCATAACGCATAACACATAACGCATAACCTATAACGCATAACGCATAACGCACAACGCATAACGCATAACGCAAAACGCATAACGCATAGCGGATAACGCACAACGCATAACCCATAACGCATAACGCATAACGCATAACGCATAACGCATAACGCATAACGCATAACACATAACGGATCACGCATTACTTATAACGCATAACGCATAACAAATAACGCATAACCCATAACGCATAACGCATAACGCATAACGCATAACGCATAGCGCATAACGCATAACGCATAACGCATAACGCATTTCTCATAACGCATAACGCATAACGCATAACGCATAACGCATAACGCATAACGCATAACGCATAACGCATAACGCATAACGCATAACGCATAACGCATAACGCATAACGCATAACGCATAACGCATAACGCATAACGCATAACGCATAACGCATAACGCATAACGCATAACGCATAACGCATAAGGCATAACGCATAACGCAAAACGCATAACGCATAACGCATAACGCATAACGCATAACGCATAACACATAACGGATCACGCATTACTTATAACGCATAACGCATAACAAATAACGCATAACCCATAACGCATAACGCATAACGCATAACGCATAAGGCATAACGCATAACGCATAACGCATAACACATAACGGATCACGCATTACTTATAACGCATAACGCATAACAAATAACGCATAACCCATAACGCATAACGCATAACGCATAACGCATAACGCATAACGCATAACGCATAACGCATAACGCATAACGCATAACGCATAACGCATAACGCATAACGCATAACTCATAACTCATAACGAATAACGCATAACGCATAACGCATAACGCATAACGCATAACGCATAACGCATAACGCATAACGCATAACGCATAACGCATAACGCATAACGCATAACGCATAACGCATAACGCATAACGCATAACGCATAACGCATAACGCATAACGCATAACGCATAACGCATAACGCATAACGCATAACGCATAACGCATAACGCATAACGCATAACGCATAACGCATAACGCATAACGCAAAACGCATAACGCATAACGCATAACGCATAACGCATAACGCATAACGCATAAGGCATAACGCATAACGCAAAACGCATAACGCATAACGCATAACGCATAACACATAACGGATCACGCATTACTTATAACGCATAACGCATAACAAATAACGCATAACGCATAACGCATAAGGCATAACGCATAACGCATAACGCATAACGCATAACGCATAACGCATAACGCATAACGCATAACGCATAACGGATCACGCATTACTCATAACGCATAACGCATAACGGATCACGCATTACTCATAACTCATAACGGATAACACATAACGCATAACGCATAACGCATAACGCATAACGCATAACGCATAACGCATAACGCATAACGCATAACGCATAACGCATAACGCATAATGCATAACGCATAACGCATAACGCATAACGCATAACGCATAACGCAAAACGCAAAACGCATAACGCATAACGCATAACGCATAACACATAACGGATCACGCATTACTCATAACGCATAACGCATAAAGCATAACGCATAACGCATAATGCATAACGCATAACGCATAACGCATAACGCATAACGCATAACGCATAACGCATAACGCATAACGCATAACGCAAAACGCATAACGCATAACACATAACGGATCACGCAATACTCATAACGCATAACGCATAACGCATAACGCATAACGCATAACGCATAACGCATAACGCATAACGCATAACGCATAACGCATAACGCATAACACATAACGCATAACCCATAACGCATAACGCATAACGCATAACGCATAACGCATAACGCATAACGCATAACGCATAACGCATAACGCATAACGCATAACGCATAACGCATAACGCATAACGCATAACGCATAACGCATAACGCATAACGCATAACGCATAACGCATAACGCATAACGCATAACACATAACGGATCACGCATTACTCATAACGCATAACGCATAAAGCATAACGCATAACGCATAATGCATAACGCATAACGCATAACGCATAACGCATAACAAATAACGCATAACCTATAACGCATAACGCGCAACGCATAACGCATAACGCATAACGCATAACGCAAAACGCATAACGCATAGCGGATAACGCACAACGCATAACACATAACGCATAACGCATAACGCATAACGCATAACGGATCACGCATTACTCATAACGCATAACGCATAAAGCATAACGCATAACGCATAATGCATAACGCATAACGCATAACGCATAACGCATAACGCATAACACATAACGCATAACCTATAACGCATAACGCGCAACGCATAACGCATAACGCATAACGCAAAACGCATAACGCATAGCGGATAACGCACAACGCATAACACATAACGCATAACGCCTAACGCATAACGCATAACGGATCACGCATTACTCATAACGCATAACGCATAACGCATAACGCATAACGCATAAAGCATAACGCATAACGGATCACGCATAACGCATAACGCATAACACATAACGGATCACGCATTACTTATAACGCATAACGCATAAAGCATAACGCATAACGCATACCGCATAACGCATAACGCATAACGCATAACGCATGACACATAACGCATAACCTATAACGCATAACGCATAACGCACAACGCATAACGCATAACGCATAACGCATAACGCATAACGCATAACACATAACGCATAACCCATAACGCATAACGCATAACGCATAACGCATAACGCATAACGCATAACGCATAACGCATAACGCATAACGCATAACGCATAACGCATAACGCATAACGGATCACGCATTACTCATAACGCATAACGCATAACGGATCACGCATTTCTCATAACGCATAACGCATAACGCATAACGCATAACGCATAACGCATAACGCATAACGCATAACGCATAACGCATAACGCATAACGCATAACGCATAACGCATAACGCATAACGCATAATGCATAACGCATAACGCATAACGCATAACGCATAACGCATAACGCATAACGCATAACGCATAACGCATAACGCATAACGCATAACACATAACGCATAACCCATAACGCATAACGCATAACGCATAACGCATAACGCATAACGCATAACGCATAACGCATAACGCATAACGCATAACGCATAACGCATAACGGATCACGCATTTCTCATAACGCATAACGCATAACGCATAACGCATAACGCATAACGCATAACGCATAACGCATAACGCATAACGCATAACGCATAACGCATAACGCATAACGCATAACGCATAACGCATAACGCATAACGCATAACGCATAACGCATAACGCATAACGCATAACGCATAACGCATAACGCATAACGCATAACGCATAACGCATAACGCATAACGCAAAACGCATAACGCATAACGCATAACGCATAACGCATAACGCATAACGCATAACGCATAAGGCATAACGCATAACGCAAAACGCATAACGCATAACGCATAACGCATAACACATAACGGATCACGCATTACTTATAACGCATAACGCATAACAAATAACGCATAACCCATAACGCATAACGCATAACGCATAACGCATAACGCATAACGCATAACGCATAACGCATAACGCATAACGCATAACGCATAACGCATAACGCATAACGCATAACGCATAACGCATAACGCATAACGGATCACGCATTACTCATAACGCATAACGCATAACGGATCACGCATTTCTCATAACGCATAACGCATAACGCATAACGCATAACGCATAACGCATAACGCATAACGCATAACGCATAACGCATAACGCATAACGCATAACGCATAACGCATAACGCATAACGCATAACGCATAACGCATAACGCATAACGCATAACGCATAACGCATAACGCATAACGCATAACGCATAACGCATAACGCATAACGCATAATGTTTAACGCATAACGCATAACGCATAACGCATAACGCATAACGCATAACGCATAACGCATAACGCAAAACGCAAAACGCATAACTCATAACGCATAACGCATAACACATAACGGATCACGCATTACTCATAACGCATAACGCATAAAGCATAACGCATAACGCATAATGCATAACGCATAACGCATAACGCATAACGCATAACACATAACGCATAACCTATAACGCATAACGCATAACGTACAACGCATAACGCATAACGCATAACGCAAAACGCATAACGCATAGCGGATAACGCACAACGCATAACACATAACGCATAACGCATAACGCATAACGCATAACGCATAACGCATAACGCATAACGCATAACGCATAACGCATAACGGATCACGCATTTCTCATAACGCATAACGCATAACGCATAACGCATAACGCATAACGCATAACGCATAACGCATAACGCATAACGCATAACGCATAACGCATAACGCATAACGCATAATGCATAACGCATAACGCATAACGCATAACGCATAACGCATAACACATAACGCATAACCTATAACGCATAACGCGCAACGCATAACGCATAACGCATAACGCAAAACGCATAACGCATAGCGGATAACGCACAACGCATAACACATAACGCATAACGCCTAACGCATAACGCATAACGGATCACGCATTACTCATAACGCATAACGCATAACGCATAACGCATAACGCATAAAGCATAACGCATAACGGATCACGCATAACGCATAACGCATAACACATAACGGATCACGCATTACTTATAACGCATAACGCATAAAGCATAACGCATAACGCATACCGCATAACGCATAACGCATAACGCATAACGCATGACACATAACGCATAACCTATAACGCATAACGCATAACGCACAACGCATAACGCATAACGCATAACGCATAACGCATAACGCATAACGCATAACACATAACGCATAACCCATAACGCATAACGCATAACGCATAACGCATAACGCATAACGCATAACGCATAACGCATAACGCATAACGCATAACGGATCACGCATTACTCATAACGCATAACGCATAACGGATCACGCATTTCTCATAACGCATAACGCATAACGCATAACGCATAACGCATAACGCATAACGCATAACGCATAACGCATAACGCATAACGCATAACGCATAACGCATAACGCATAACGCATAACGCATAACGCATAATGCATAACGCATAACGCATAACGCATAACGCATAACGCATAACGCATAACGCATAACGCATAACGCATAACGCATAACACATAACGCATAACCCATAACGCATAACGCATAACGCATAACGCATAACGCATAACGCATAACGCATAACGCATAACGCATAACGCATAACGCATAACGCATAACGGATCACGCATTTCTCATAACGCATAACGCATAACGCATAACGCATAACGCATAACGCATAACGCATAACGCATAACGCATAACGCATAACGCATAACGCATAACGCATAACGCATAACGCATAACGCATAACGCATAACGCATAACGCATAACGCATAACGCATAACGCATAACGCATAACGCAAAACGCATAACGCATAACGCATAACGCATAACGCATAACGCATAACGCATAACGCATAAGGCATAACGCATAACGCAAAACGCATAACGCATAACGCATAACGCATAACACATAACGGATCACGCATTACTTATAACGCATAACGCATAACAAATAACGCATAACCCATAACGCATAACGCATAACGCATAACGCATAACGCATAACGCATAACGCATAACGCATAACGCATAACGCATAACGCATAACGCATAACGCATAACGCATAACGGATCACGCATTACTCATAACGCATAACGCATAACGGATCACGCATTTCTCATAACGCATAACGCATAACGCATAACGCATAACGCATAACGCATAACGCATAACGCATAACGCATAACGCATAACGCATAACGCATAACGCATAACGCATAACGCATAACGCATAACGCATAACGCATAACGCATAACGCATAACGCATAACGCATAACGCATAACGCATAATGTTTAACGCATAACGCATAACGCATAACGCATAACGCATAACGCATAACGCATAACGCATAACGCAAAACGCAAAACGCATAACTCATAACGCATAACGCATAACACATAACGGATCACGCATTACTCATAACGCATAACGCATAAAGCATAACGCATAACGCATAACGCATAATGCATAACGCATAACGCATAACGCATAACGCATAACACATAACGCATAACCTATAACGCATAACGCATAACGCACAACGCATAACGCATAACGCATAACGCAAAACGCATAACGCATAGCGGATAACGCACAACGCATAACACATAACGCATAACGCATAACGCATAACGCATAACGCATAACGCATAACGCATAACGCATAACGCATAACGCATAACGCATAACGCATAACGCATAGCGGATAACGCACAACGCATAACACATAACGCATAACGCATAACGCATAACGCATAACGCATAACGGATCACGCATTACTCATAACGCATACGGCATAACGCATAACGCATAACGCATAACGCATAACGCATAACGCATAACGCATAACGCATAACGCATAACGCATAACGCATATCGCATAACGCATAACGCATAACGCATAACGCATAACGCATAACGCATAACGCATAACGCATATCGCATAACGCATAACGCATAACGCATAACGCATAACGCATAACGCAAAACGCATAACGGATAACGCATAACGGATAACCCATAACGCATAACGCATAACGCATAACGGATAACCCATAACGCATAACGCATAACGCATAACGCATAACGCATAACGCATAACGCATAACGCATAACGCATAACGCATAACGCATAACGCATAACGCATAACGCATAACGCATAACGCATAACGCATAACGCATAACGCATAACGCATAACGCATAACGCATAACGCATAACGCACAACGCATAACGCATAACGCATAACGCAAAACGCATAACGTATAGCGGATAACGCACAACGCATAACATATAACGCATAACGCATAACGCATAACGCATAACGGATCACGCATTACTCATAACGCATAACGCATAACGCATAACGCATAACGCATAACGCATAACGCATAACGCATAACGCTTAACGCATAACGCATAACGCATAACGCATAACGCATAACGCATAACGCATAACGCATATCGCATAACGCATAACGCATAACGCATAACGCATAACGCATAACGCATAACGCATATCGCATAACGCATAACGCAAAACGCATAACGCATAACGCAAAACGCATAACGGATAACGCATAACGGATAACCCATAACGCATAACGCATAACGCATAACGCATAACGCATAACGCATAACGCATAACGCATAACGCATAACGCATAACGCATAACGCATAACGCATAACGCATAACGCATAACGCATAGCGGATAACGCACAACGCATAACACATAACGCATAACGCATAACGCATAACGCATAACGCATAACGGATCACGCATTACTCATAACGCATAAGGCATAACGCATAACGCATAACGCATAACGCATAACGCATAACGCATAACGCATAACGCATAACGCATAACGCATAACGCATAACGCATAACGCATAACGCATATCGCATAACGCATAACGCATAACGCATAACGCATAACGCTTAACGCATAACGCATATCGCATAACGCATAACGCATAACGCATAACGCATAACGCATAACGCATAACGCATAACGGATAACGCATAACGGATAACCCATAACGCATAACGCATAACGCATAACGCATAACGCATAACGCATAACGCATAACACATAACCCATAACGCATAACGCATAACGCATAACGCTTAACGCATGACCCATAGCGCATAACGCATTACGCGTAACTCATAACGCATAAACCATAACGCATAACGGATCACGCATTACTCATAACCCATAACGCATAACCCATAACGCATAACGCATAACGCATAACGCTTAACGCATGACCCATAGCGCATAACGCATTACGCGTAACTCATAACGCATAAAGCATAACGCATAACGGATCACGCATTACTCATAACCCATAACGCATAACGCATAACGCATTACGCGTAACTCATAACGCATAAAGCATAACGCATAACGGATCACGCATTACTCATAACCCATAACGCATAACGCATAACGCATAACGCATAAGGCATAACGCATAACGCAAAACGCATAACTCATAACGCATAAAGCATAACGCATAACGGATCACGCATTACTCATAACCCATAACGCATAACGCATAACGCATAACGCATAACGCATAACTCATAACACATAACGCATAACCCATAACGCATAACGCATAACGCATAACGCGTAACGGATCAAGCATTACTCATAACGCATAACGCATAACGGATCACGCATTACTCATAACGCATAACGCATAACGCATAACGCATAACGCATAAGGCATAACGCATAACGCAAAACGCATAACTCATAACGCATAAAGCATAACGCATAACGCATAACGCATAAGGCATAACGCATAACGCAAAACGCATAACGCATAACGCATAACGCATAACACATAACGGATCACGCATTACTTATAACGCATAACGCATAAAGCATAACGCATAACGCATAACGCATAACGCATAACTCATAACACATAACGCATAACCCATAACGCATAACGCATAACGCATAACGCGTAACGGATCAAGCATTACTCATAACGCATAACGCATAACGCATAACGCATAACGCATAACCCATAACGCATAACGCATAACGCGTAACGGATCAAGCATTACTCATAACGCATAACGCATAACGGATCACGCATTACTCATAACTCATAACGGATAACACATAACGCATAACGCATAACGCATAACGCATAACGCATAACGCATAACGCATAACGCATAACGCATAACGCATAACGCATAACGCATAACGCATAACACATAACGCATAACCCATAACGCATAACGCATAACGCATAACGCATAACGCATAACGCATAACGAATAACGCATAACGCATAACGCATAACGGATCACGCATTACTCATAACGCATAACGCATAACGGATCACGCATTTCTCATAACGCATAACGCATAACGCATAACGCATAACGCATAACGCATAACGCATAACGCATAACGCATAACGCATAACGCATAACGCATAACGCATAGCGGATAACGCACAACGCATAACACATAACGCATAACGCATAACGCATAACGCATAACGCATAACGCATAACGCATAACGCATAACGCATAACGCATAACGCATAACGCATAACGCATAACGCATAACGCATAACGCATAACGTATAACGCATAACGCATAACCCATAACGCATAACGCATAACGCATAACGCGTAACGGATCAAGCATTACTCATAACGCATAACGCATAACGCATAACGCATAACGCATAACGCATAACGCATAATGCATAACGCATAACGCATAACGCATAACGCATAACGCATAACGCATAACGCATAACGCATAACGCATAACGCATAACGCATAACGCATAACGCATAACGCATAACGCATAACGCATAACGCATAACACATAACGCATAACCCATAACGCATAACGCATAACGCATAACGCATAACGCATAACGCATAACGGATCACGCATTTCTCATAACGCATAACGCATAACGCATAACGCATAACGCATAACGCATAACGCATAACGCATAACGCATAACGCATAACGCATAACGCATAACGCATAACGCATAACGCATAACGCATAACGCATAACGCATAACGCATAACGCATAACGCATAACGCATAACGCATAACGCATAACGCATAACGCATAACGCAGAACGCATAACGCATAACGCATAACGCATAACGCATAACGCATAACGCATAACTCATAACACATAACGCATAACCCATAACGCATAACGCATAACGCATAACGCGTAACGGATCAAGCATTACTCATAACGCATAACGCATAACGCATAACGCATAACGCATAACGCATAACGCATAACGCAAAACGCATAACTCATAACGCATAAAGCATAACGCATAACGGATCACGCATTACTCATAACCCATAACGCATAACGCATAACGCATAACGCATAACGCATAACTCATAACACATAACGCATAACCCATAACGCATAACGCATAACGCATAACGCATAACGGATCAAGCATTACTCATAACGCATAACGCATAACGGATCACGCATTACTCATAACGCATAACGCATAACGCATAACGCATAACGCATAAGGCATAACGCATAACGCAAAACGCATAACTCATAACGCATAAAGCATAACGCATAACGCATAACGCATAAGGCATAACGCATAACGCAAAACGCATAACGCATAACGCATAACGCATAACACATAACGGATCACGCATTACTTATAACGCATAACGCATAAAGCATAACGCATAACGCGTAATGCATAACGCATAACGCATAACGCATAACGCATGACACATAACGGATCACGCATAACGGATCACGCATTTCTCATAACGCATAACGCATAACGCATAACGCATAACGCATAACGCATAACGCATAACGCATAACGCATAACGCATAACGCATAACGCATAACGCATAACGCATAACGCATAACGCATAACGCATAACGCATAACGCATAACGCATAACGCATAACGCATAACGCATAACGCATAACGCATAAGGCATAACGCATAACGCATAACGCATAACGCATAACGCATAACGCATAACGCATAACGCATAACGCATAACGCATAACGCATAACGCATAACGCATAACGCATAACGCATAACACATAACGCATAACCCATAACGCATAACGCATAACGCATAACGCATAACGCATAACGCATAACGGATCACGCATTTCTCATAACGCATAACGCATAACGCATAACGCATAACGCATAACGCATAACGCATAACGCATAACGCATAACGCATAACGCATAACGCATAACGCATAACGCATAACGCATAACGCATAACGCATAACGCATAACGCATAACGCATAACGCAGAACGCATAACGCATAACGCATAACGCATAACGCATAACGCATAACGCATAACTCATAACACATAACGCATAACCCATAACGCATAACGCATAACGCATAACGCGTAACGGATCAAGCATTACTCATAACGCATAACGCATAACGCATAACGCATAACGCATAAGGCATAACGCATAACGCAAAACGCATAACTCATAACGCATAAAGCATAACGCATAACGGATCACGCATTACTCATAACCCATAACGCATAACGCATAACGCATAACGCATAACGCATAACTCATAACACATAACGCATAACGCATAACGCATAACGCATAACGCATAACGCGTAACGGATCAAGCATTACTCATAACGCATAACGCATAACGGATCACGCATTACTCATAACGCATAACGCATAACGCATAACGCATAACGCATAACGCATAACGCATAACGCAAAACGCATAACTCATAACGCATAAAGCATAACGCATAACGCATAACGCATAACGCATAACGCATAACGCAAAACGCATAACGCATAACGCATAACGCATAACACATAACGGATCACGCATTACTTATAACGCATAACGCATAAAGCATAACGCATAACGCGTAATGCATAACGCATAACGCATAACGCATAACGCATGACACATAACGGATCACGCATAACGGATCACGCATTTCTCATAACGCATAACGCATAACGCATAACGCATAACGCATAACGCATAACGCATAACGCATAACGCATAACGCATAACGCATAACGCATAACGCATAACGCATAACGCATAACGCATAACGCATAACGCATAACGCATAACGCATAACGCATAAGGCATAACGCATAACGCATAACGCATAACGCATAACGCATAACGCATAACGCATAACGCATAACGCATAAGGCATAACGCATAACGCAAAACGCATAACGCATAACGCATAACGCATAACACATAACGGATCACGCATTACTTATAACGCATAACGCATAAAGCATAACGCATAACGCGTAATGCATAACGCATAACGCATAACGCATAACGCATGACACATAACGCATAACCTATAACGCATAACGCATAACGCACAACGCATAACGCATAACGCATAACGCAAAACGCATAACGCATAGCGGATAACGCACAACGCATAACACATAACGCATAACGCATAACGCATAACGCATAACGCATAACGCATAACGCATAACGCATAACGGATCACGCATTACTCATAACGCATAAGGCATAACGCATAACGCATAACGCATAACGCATAACGCATAACGCATAACGCATAACGCATAACGCATAACGCATAACGCATAACGCATAACGCATAACGCATAACGCATAACGCATAACGCATATCGCATAACGCATAACGCATAACGCATAACGCATAACGCTTAACGCATAACGCATATCGCATAACGCATAACGCATAACGCATAACGCAAAACGGATAACGAATAACGGATAACCCATAACGCATAACGCATAACGCATAACGCATAACGCATAACACATAACCCATAACGCATAACGCATAACGCATAACGCTTAACGCATGACCCATAGCGCATAACGCATTACGCGTAACTCATAACGCATAAACCATAACGCATAACGGATCACGCATTACTCATAACCCATAACGCATAACCCATAACGCATAACGCATAACGCATAACGCTTAACGCATGACCCATAGCGCATAACGCATTACGCGTAACTCATAACGCATAAAGCATAACGCATAACGGATCACGCATTACTCATAACCCATAACGCATAACGCATAACGCATTACGCGTAACTCATAACGCATAAAGCATAACGCATAACGGATCACGCATTACTCATAACCCATAACGCATAACGCATAACGCATAACGCATAACGCATAACGCATAACGCATAACGCATAACACATAACGTATAACCCATAACGCATAACGCATAACGCATAACGCGTAACGGATCAAGCATTACTCATAACGCATAACGCATAACGCATAACGCATAACCCATAACGCATAACGCATAACGCATAACGCGTAACGGATCAAGCATTACTCATAACGCATAACGGATCACGCATTACTCATAACTCATAACGGATAACACATAACGCATAACGCATAACGCATAACGCATAACGCATAACGCATAACGCATAACGCATAACGCATAACGCATAACGCATAACGCATAACGCATAACACATAACGCATAACCCATAACGCATAACGCATAACGCATAACGCATAACGCATAACGCATAACGCATAACGCATAACGCATAACGCATAACGCATAACGGATCACGCATTACTCATAACGCATAACGCATAACGGATCACGCATTTCTCATAACGCATAACGCATAACGCATAACGCATAACGCATAACGCATAACGCATAACGCATAACGCATAACGCATAACGCATAACGCATAACGCATAACGCATAACGCATAACGCATAACGCATAACGCATAACGCATAACGCATAACGCATAACGCATAACGCATAACGCATAACGCATAACGCATAACGCATAACGCATAACGCATAACGCATAACGCATAACGCATAACGCATAACGCATAACACATAACGGATCACGCATTACTCATAACGCATAACGCATAAAGCATAACGCATAACGCATAATGCATAACGCATAACGCATAACGCATAACGCATAACGCATGACACATAACGCATAACCTATAACCCATAACGCATAACGCACAACGCATAACGCATAACGCATAACGCAAAACGCATAACGCATAGCGGATAACGCCCAACGCATAACACATAACGCATAACGCATAACGCATAACGCATAACGCATAACACATAACGCATAACCCATAACGCATAACGCATAACGCATAACGCATAACGCATAACGCATAACGCATAACGCATAACGCATAACGCATAACGCATAACGCATAACGCATAACGCATAACGCAAAACGCATAACGCATAACGCATAACGCATAACAAATAACGCATAACCTATAACGCATAACGCGCAACGCATAACGCATAACGCATAACGCATAACGCATAACGCATAACGCATAACGCATAAAGCATAACGCATAACGCATAACGCAAAACGCATAACGCATAACACATAACGGATCACGCAATACTCATAACGCATAACGCATAACGCATAACGCATAACGCATAACGCATAACGCATAACGCATAACGCATAACGCATAACGCATAACGCATAACGCATAACGCATAACGCTTAACGCATGACCCATAGCGCATAACGCATTACGCGTAACTCATAACGCATAAAGCATAACGCATAACGGATCACGCATTACTCATAACCCATAACGCATAACGCATAACGCATAACGCATTACGCGTAACTCATAACGCATAAAGCATAACGCATAACGGATCACGCATTACTCATAACCCATAACGCATAACGCATAACGCATAACGCATAACGCATAACGCATAACTCATAACACATAACGCATAACCCATAACGCATAACGCATAACGCATAACGCGTAACGGATCAAGCATTACTCATAACGCATAACGCATAACGCATAACGCATAACGCATAACGCTTAACGCATAACGCATATCGCATAACGCATAACGCATAACGCATAACGCAAAACGGATAACGAATAACGGATAACCCATAACGCATAACGCATAACGCATAACGCATAACGCATAACACATAACCCATAACGCATAACGCATAACGCATAACGCTTAACGCATGACCCATAGCGCATAACGCATTACGCGTAACTCATAACGCATAAACCATAACGCATAACGGATCACGCATTACTCATAACCCATAACGCATAACCCATAACGCATAACGCATAACGCATAACGCTTAACGCATGACCCATAGCGCATAACGCATTACGCGTAACTCATAACGCATAAAGCATAACGCATAACGGATCACGCATTACTCATAACCCATAACGCATAACGCATAACGCATTACGCGTAACTCATAACGCATAAAGCATAACGCATAACGGATCACGCATTACTCATAACCCATAACGCATAACGCATAACGCATAACGCATAACGCATAACGCATAACGCATAACTCATAACACATAACGTATAACCCATAACGCATAACGCATAACGCATAACGCGTAACGGATCAAGCATTACTCATAACGCATAACGCATAACGCATAACGCATAACGCATAACGCATAACGCATAACGCATAACGCGTAACGGATCAAGCATTACTCATAACGCATAACGGATCACGCATTACTCATAACTCATAACGGATAACACATAACGCATAACGCATAACGCATAACGCATAACGCATAACGCATAACGCATAACGCATAACGCATAACGCATAACGCATAACGCATAACGCATAACACATAACGCATAACCCATAACGCATAACGCATAAAGCATAACGCATAACGGATCACGCATTACTCATAACCCATAACGCATAACGCATAACGCATAACGCATTACGCGTAACTCATAACGCATAAAGCATAACGCATAACGGATCACGCATTACTCATAACCCATAACGCATAACGCATAACGCATAACGCATAACGCATAACGCATAACTCATAACACATAACGCATAACCCATAACGCATAACGCATAACGCATAACGCGTAACGGATCAAGCATTACTCATAACGCATAACGCATAACGCATAACGCATAACGCATAACGCTTAACGCATAACGCATATCGCATAACGCATAACGCATAACGCATAACGCAAAACGGATAACGAATAACGGATAACCCATAACGCATAACGCATAACGCATAACGCATAACACATAACCCATAACGCATAACGCATAACGCATAACGCATAACGCTTAACGCATGACCCATAGCGCATAACGCATTACGCGTAACTCATAACGCATAAACCATAACGCATAACGGATCACGCATTACTCATAACCCATAACGCATAACCCATAACGCATAACGCATAACGCATAACGCTTAACGCATGACCCATAGCGCATAACGCATTACGCGTAACTCATAACGCATAAAGCATAACGCATAACGGATCACGCATTACTCATAACCCATAACGCATAACGCATAACGCATTACGCGTAACTCATAACGCATAAAGCATAACGCATAACGGATCACGCATTACTCATAACCCATAACGCATAACGCATAACGCATAACGCATAACGCATAACGCATAACGCATAACTCATAACACATAACGTATAACCCATAACGCATAACGCATAACGCATAACGCGTAACGGATCACGCATTACTCATAACGCATAACGCATAACGCATAACGCATAACCCATAACGCATAACGCATAACGCATAACGCGTAACGGATCAAGCATTACTCATAACGCATAACGGATCACGCATTACTCATAACTCATAACGGATAACACATAACGCATAACGCATAACGCATAACGCATAACGCATAACGCATAACGCATAACGCATAACGCATAACGCATAACGCATAACGCATAACGCATAACGCATAACACATAACGCATAACCCATAACGCATAACGCATAACGCATAACGCATAACGCATAACGCATAACGCATAACGCATAACGCATAACGCATAACGCATAACGGATCACGCATTACTCATAACGCATAACGCATAACGGATCACGCATTTCTCATAACGCATAACGCATAACGCATAACGCATAACGCATAACGCATAACGCATAACGCATAACGCATAACGCATAACGCATAACGCATAACGCATAACGCATAACGCATAACGCATAACGCATAACGCATAACGCATAACGCATAACGCATAACGCATAACGCATAACACATAACGGATCACGCATTACTCATAACGCATAACGCATAAAGCATAACGCATAACGCATAATGCATAACGCATAACGCATAACGCATAACGCATAACGCATGACACATAACGCATAACCTATAACCCATAACGCATAACGCACAACGCATAACGCATAACGCATAACGCAAAACGCATAACGCATAGCGGATAACGCCCAACGCATAACACATAACGCATAACGCATAACGCATAACGCATAACGCATAACACATAACGCATAACCCATAACGCATAACGCATAACGCATAACGCATAACGCATAACGCATAACGCATAACGCATAACGCATAACGCATAACGCATAACGCATAACGCATAACGCATAACGCATAACGCAAAACGCATAACGCATAACGCATAACGCATAACAAATAACGCATAACCTATAACGCATAACGCGCAACGCATAACGCATAACGCATAACGCATAACGCATAACGCATAACGCATAACGCATAACGCATAATGCATAACGCATAACGCATAATGCATAACGCATAACGCATAACGCATAACGCATAACGCATGACACATAACGCATAACCTATAACCCATAACGCATAACGCACAACGCATAACGCATAACGCATAACGCATAACGCATAACGCATAACGCAAAACGCATAACGCATAACACATAACGGATCACGCAATACTCATAACGCATAACGCATAACGCATAACGCATAACGCATAACGCATAACGCATAACGCATAACGCATAACGCATAACGCATAACGCATAACGCATAACCCATAACGCATAACGCATAACGCGTAACGGATCAAGCATTACTCATAACGCATAACGGATCACGCATTACTCATAACTCATAACGGATAACACATAACGCATAACGCATAACGCATAACGCATAACGCATAACGCATAACGCATAACGCATAACGCATAACGCATAACGCATAACGCATAACGCATAACGCATAACGCATAACGCATAACACATAACGCATAACCCATAACGCATAACGCATAACGCATAACGCATAACGCATAACGCATAACGCATAACGCATAACGCATAACGCATAACGCATAACGCATACCGCATAACGCATAACGCATAACACATAACGCATAACCTATAACCCATAACGCATAACGCACAACGCATAACGCATAACGCATAACGCAAAACGCATAACGCATAGCGGATAACGCACAACGCATAACACATAACGCATAACGCATAACGCATAACGCATAACGCATAACGGATCACGCATTACTCATAACGCATAAGGCATAACGCATAACGCATATCGCATAACGCATAACGCATAACGCATAACGCATAACTCATAACACATAACGCATAACCCATAACGCATAACGCATAACGCATAACGCGTAACGGATCAAGCATTACTCATAACGCATAACGCATAACGCATAACGCATAACCCATAACGCATAACGCATAACGCATAACGCGTAACGGATCAAGCATTACTCATAACGCATAACGGATCACGCATTACTCATAACCCATAACGCATAACGCATAACGCATTACGCGTAACTCATAACGCATAAAGCATAACGCAAAACGGATCACGCATTACTCATAACCCATAACGCATAACGCATAATGCATAACGCATAACTCATAACACATAACGCATAACCCATAACGCATAACGCATAACGCATTACGCGTAACTCATAACGCATAACGCATAACGCATAACGCGTAACGGATCAAGCATTACTCATAACGCATAACGCATAACGCATAACGCATAACCCATAACGCATAACGCATAACGCATAACGCGTAACGGATCAAGCATTACTCATAACGCATAACGGATCACGCATTACTCATAACCCATAACGCATAACGCATAACGCATTACGCGTAACTCATAACGCATAAAGCATAACGCAAAACGGATCACGCATTACTCATAACCCATAACGCATAACGCATAATGCATAACGCATAACTCATAACACATAACGCATAACCCATAACGCATAACGCATAACGCATTACGCGTAACTCATAACGCATAAAGCATAACGCATAACGAATCACGCATTACTCATAACCCATAACGCATAACGCATAACGCATAACGCATAACGCATAACTCATAACACATAACGCATAACCCATAACGCATAACGCATAACGCATAACGCGTAACGGATCAAGCATTACTCATAACGCATAACGCATAACGGATCACGCATTACTCATAACGCATAACGCATAACGGATCACGCATTACTCATAACTCATAACGGATAACACATAACGCATAACGCATAACGCATAACGCATAACGCATAACGCATAACGCATAACGCATAACGCATAACGCATAACGCATAACGCTTAACGCATGACCCATAGCGCATAACGCATTACGTGTAACTCATAACGCATAAAGCATAACGCACAGCGGATCACGCATTACTCATAACCCATAACGCATAACGCATAACGCATAACGCTTAACGCATGACCCATAGCGCATAACGCATTACGCGTAACTCATAACGCATAAATCATAACGCATAACGGATCACGCATTACACATAACCCATAACGCATAACGCATAACGCATTACGCATAACTCATAACGCATAAAGCATAACGCATAAGGTATAACGCATAACGCAAAACGCATAACGCATAACGCATAATGTTAAAGATTAAAACAACGTATTTTTTGTTGGCCCAGTTTATTTATACAGTTTATACCATACCGCTATGTTTGTACACCGTCGAAATAAATTGACCGCGACCTAGCGATCGGCTCGGGACGCCGTCGTCCCCGCACCGTCTCCCCGCTCCCCGCGAGCACCTCGGGTGGATCGAGCAGCTCGGGTCCCGCGGGCGCGGCGGGGGAAACGGCGGCGGTGGATCGACGCGCCCAGCTGATCGTTCAGTTCGTCTATTGACACTATACCACGACATTCGATTTCTTCCATACTCAACAGTTACGTAATCGTCTCGTCGAATTCCTCAATTTAGAAATTCTCCGATTTACGTTAACGTCTCGATATCGTTCCAATTGCGGAAGCGATCGAGAAGTTAAAACACATAACACATAACGGATCACGCATTACTCATAACGCATAACGCATAAAGCATAACGCATAACGCATAATGCATAACGCATAACGCATAACGCATAACGCATAACGCATAACGCATGACACATAACGCATAACCTATAACGCATAACGCATAACGCACAACACATAACGCATAACGCATAACGCAAAACGCATAACGCATAGCGGATAACGCACAACGCATAACACATAACGCATAACGCATAACGCATAACGCATAACGGATCACGCATTACTCATAACGCATAAGGCATAACGCATAACGCATAACGCATAACGCATAACGCATAACGCATAACGCATAACGCATAACGCATAACGCATAACGCATAACGCATATCGCATAACGCAAAACGCATAACGCATAACGCATAACGCATAACGCATGACACATAACGCATAACCTATAACGCATAACGCATAACGCACAACACATAACGCATAACGCATAACGCAAAACGCATAACGCATAGCGGATAACGCACAACGCATAACACATAACGCATAACGCATAACGCATAACGCATAACGCATAACGGATCACGCATTACTCATAACGCATAAGGCATAACGCATAACGCATAACGCATAACGCATAACGCATAACGCATAACGCATAACGCATAACGCATAACGCATAACGCATAACGCATAACGCATATCGCATAACGCAAAACGCATAACTCATAACGCATAAAGCATAACGCATAACGGATCACGCATTACTCATAACCCATAACGCATAACGCATAACGCATAACGCATAACGCATAACTCATAACACATAACGCATAACCCATAACGCATAACGCATAACGCATAACGCGTAACGGATCAAGCATTACTCATAACGCATAACGCATAACGGATCACGCATTACTCATAACGCATAACGCATAACGCATAACGCATAACGCATAAGGCATAACGCATAACGCAAAACGCATAACTCATAACGCATAAAGCATAACGCATAACGCATAACGCATAAGGCATAACGCATAACGCAAAACGCATAACGCATAACGCATAACGCATAACACATAACGGATCACGCATTACTTATAACGCATAACGCATAAAGCATAACGCATAACGCGTAATGCATAACGCATAACGCATAACGCATAACGCATGACACATAACACATAACGGATCACGCATTACTCATAACGCATAACGCATAAAGCATAACGCATAACGCATAATGCATAACGCATAACGCATAACGCATAACGCATAACGAATAACGCATAACGCATAACGGATCACGCATTACTCATAACGCATAACGCATAACACATAACGCATAACGCATAACGGATCACGCATTACTCATAACGCATAAGGCATAACGCATAACGCATAACGCATAAAGCATTACGCATAACGCATAACGCATAACGCATAACGCATAACGCATAACGCATAACGCATATCGCATAACGCATAACGCATAGCGCATAACGCATAACGCATAACGCATGTCGCATAACGCATAACGCATAACGCATAACGCATAACGCATAACGCATAACGCATAACGCATAACGCACAACGCATAACGCATAACGCATAACGCAAAACGCATAACGCATAGCGGATAACGCACAACGCATAACACATAACGCATAACGCATAACGCATAACGCATAACGCATAACGCATAACGGATCACGCATTACTCATAACGCATAAGGCATAACGCATAACGCATATCGCATAACGCATAACGCATAACGCATAACGCATAACGCATAACGCATATCGCATAACGCATAACGCATAACGCATAACGCATAACGCATAACGCATAACGGATAACGCATAACGGATAACCCATAACGCATAACGCATAACGCATAACGCATAACGCATAACGCATAACGCATAACGCATAACGCATAACGCATAACGCATAACGCATAACACATAACCCATAACGCATAACGCATAACGCTTAACGCATGACCCATAGCGCATAACGCATTACGCGTAACTCATAACGCATAAAGCATAACGCAAAACGGATCACGCATTACTCATAACCCATAACGCATAACGCATAACGCTTAACGCATGACCCATAGCGCATAACGCATTACGCGTAACTCATAACGCATAAAGCATAACGCATAACGGATCACGCATTACTCATAACCCATAACGCATAACGCATAACGCATTACGCGTAACTCATAACGCATAAAGCACAACGCAAAACGGATCACGCATTACTCATAACCCATAACGCATAACGCATAATGCATAACGCATAACTCATAACACATAACGCATAACCCATAACGCATAACGCATAACGCATAACGCCTAACGCATAACGCATAACGCATAACGCATAACGCATAACGCATAACGCATAACGCATAACGCATAACGCATAACGCATAACGCATAACGCATAAGGCATAACGCATAACGCAAAACGCATAACGCATAACGCATAACGCATAACACATAACGCATAACCCATAACGCATAACGCATAACGCATAACGCATAACGCATAACGCATAACGCATAACACATAACGCATAACGCATAACGGATCACGCATTACTCATAACGCATAACGCATAACGGATCACGCATTACTCATAACGCATAACGCATAAAGCATAACGCATAACGCATAACGCATAACGTATAACGCATAACGCATAACGCATAACGCATAACGCATAACGCATAACGCATAACGCATAACGCATAACGCATAACGCATAACGCATAACGCATAACGCATAACGCATAACGCAAAACGCATAACGCATAACGCATAACGCATAACGCATAACGCATAACTCATAACACATAACGCATAACGCATAACGCATAACACATAACGCATAACCTATAACGCATAACGCACAACGTATCACGCATTACTCATAACGCATAACGCATAACGCATAACGCATAACGCATAACGCATAACGCATAACGCATAACGCATAACGCATAACGCATAAGGCATAACGCATAAGGCAAAACGCATAACGCATAACGCATAACGCATAACACATAACGGATCACGCATTACTTATAACGCATAACGCATAAAGCATAACGCATAACGCGTAATGCATAACGCATAACGCATAACGCATAACGCATAACGCATAACGCATGACACATAACGCATAACCTATAACGCATAACGCATAACGCACAACGCATAACGCATAACGCATAACGCAAAACGCATAACGCATAGCGGATAACGCACAACGCATAACACATAACGCATAACGCATAACGCATAACGCATAACGGATCACGCATTACTCATAACGCATAACGCATAACGCATAACGCATAACGCATAACGCATAACGCATAACGCATAACGCATAACGCATAACGCATAACGCATAACGCATAACGCATAACGCATATCGCATAACGCATAACGCATAACGCATAACGCATAACGCTTAACGCATAACGCATATCGCATAACGCATAACGCATAACGCATAACGCATAACGCATAACGCATAACGGATAACGCATAACGGATAACCCATAACGCATAACGCATAACGCATAACGCATAACGGATAACGCATAACGGATAACCCATAACGCATAACGCATAACGCATAACGCATAACGCATAACGCATAACACATAACCCATAACGCATAACGCATAACGCATAACGCTTAACGCATGACCCATAGCGCATAACGCATTACGCGTAACTCATAACGCATAAAGCATAACGCATAACGGATCACGCATTACTCATAACCCATAACGCATAACCCATAACGCATAACGCATGACGCATAACGCTTAACGCATGACCCATAGCGCATAACGCATAACGCATAACGCATAACGCATAACGCATAACGGATCACGCATTTCTCATAACGCATAACGCATAACGCATAACGCATAACGCATAACGCATAACGCATAACGCATAACGCATAACGCATAACGCATAAGGCATAACGCATAACGCATAACGCATAACGCATAACGCATAACGCATAACGCATAACGGATCACGCATTACTCATAACCCATAACGCATAACGCATAACGCATAACGCATAACGCATAACTCATAACACATAACGCATAACCCATAACGCATAACGCATAACGCATAACGCGTAACGGATCAAGCATTACTCATAACGCATAACGCATAACGGATCACGCATTACTCATAACGCATAACGCATAACGCATAACGCATAACGCATAACGCATAACGCATAACGCATAACGCATAACGCATAACGCATAACGCATAAGGCATAACGCATAAGGCAAAACGCATAACGCATAACGCATAACGCATAACACATAACGGATCACGCATTACTTATAACGCATAACGCATAAAGCATAACGCATAACGCGTAATGCATAACGCATAACGCATAACGCATAACGCATAACGCATAACGCATGACACATAACGCATAACCTATAACGCATAACGCATAACGCACAACGCATAACGCATAACGCATAACGCAAAACGCATAACGCATAGCGGATAACGCACAACGCATAACACATAACGCATAACGCATAACGCATAACGCATAACGCATAACGCATAACGGATCACGCATTACTCATAACGCATAAGGCATAACGCATAACGCATAACGCATAACGCATAACGCATAACGCATAACGCATAACGCATAACGCATAACGCATAACGCATAACGCATAACGCATATCGCATAACGCATAACGCATAACGCATAACGCATAACGCTTAACGCATAACGCATATCGCATAACGCATAACGCATAACGCATAACGCATAACGCATAACGCATAACGGATAACGCATAACGGATAACCCATAACGCATAACGCATAACGCATAACGCATAACACATAACCCATAACGCATAACGCATAACGCATAACGCTTAACGCATGACCCATAGCGCATAACGCATTACGCGTAACTCATAACGCATAAACCATAACGAATAACGGATCACGCATTACTCATAACCCATAACGCATAACCCATAACGCATAACGCATAACGCATAACGCTTAACGCATGACCCATAGCGCATAACGCATTACGCGTAACTCATAACGCATAAAGCATAACGCATAACGGATCACGCATTACTCATAACCCATAACGCATAACGCATAACGCATTACGCGTAACTCATAACGCATAAAGCATAACGCATAACGGATCACGCATTACTCATAACCCATAACGCATAACGCATAACGCATAACGCATAACGCATAACGCATAACTCATAACACATAACGCATAACCCATAACGCATAACGCATAACGCATAACGCGTAACGGATCAAGCATTACTCATAACGCATAACGCATAACGCATAACGCATAACGCATAACCCATAACGCATAACGCATAACGCATTACGCGTAACGGATCAAGCATTACTCATAACGCATAACGCATAACGGATCACGCATTACTCATAACTCATAACGGATAACACATAACGCATAACGCATAACGCATAACGCATAACGCATAACGCATAACGCATAACGCATAACGCATAACGCATAACGCATAACGCATAACGCATAACGCATAACGCATAACACATAACGCATAACCCATAACGCATAACGCATAACGCATAACGCATAACGCATAACGCATAACGCATAACGCATAACGCATAACGCATAACGCATAACGCATAACGGATCACGCATTACTCATAACGCATAACGCATAACGCATAACGCATAACGCATAACGCATAACGGATAACGCATAACGGATAACCCATAACGCATAACGCATAACGCATAACGCATAACGGATAACGCATAACGCATAACGCATAACGCATAACGCATAACACATAACCCATAACGCATAACGCATAACGCTTAACGCATGACCCATAGCGCATAACGCATTACGCGTAACTCATAACGCATAAAGCATAACGCACAACGGATCACGCATTACTCATAACCCATAACGCATAACGCATTACGCTTAACGCATGACCCATAGCGCATAACGCATTACGCGTAACTCATAACGCATAAAGCATAACGCATAACGGATCACGCATTACTCATAACCCATAACGCATAACGCATAACGCATTACGCGTAACTCATAACGCATAAAGCATAACGCAAAACGGATCACGCATTACTCATAACCCATAACGCATAACGCATAATGCATAACGCATAACTCATAACACATAACGCATAACCCATAACGCATAACGCATAACGCATAACGCCTAACGCATAACGCATAACGCGTAACGCATAACGCATAACGCATAACGCATAACGCATAACGCATAACGCATAACGGATCACGCATTACTCATAACGCATAACGCATAACGCATAACGCATAACGCATAACGCATAACGCATAACGCATAACGCATAACGCATAAGGCATAACGCATAACGCAAAACGCATAACTCATAACGCATAAAGCATAACGCATAACGGATCACGCATTACTCATAACCCATAACGCATAACGCATAACGCATAACGCATAACGCATAACTCATAACACATAACGCATAACCCATAACGCATAACGCATAACGCATAACGCGTAACGGATCAAGCATTACTCATAACGCATAACGCATAACGGATCACGCATTACTCATAACGCATAACGCATAACGCATAACGCATAACGCATAACGCATAACGCATAACGCATAACGCATAACGCATAACGCATAACGCATAAGGCATAACGCATAAGGCAAAACGCATAACGCATAACGCATAACGCATAACACATAACGGATCACGCATTACTTATAACGCATAACGCATAAAGCATAACGCATAACGCGTAATGCATAACGCATAACGCATAACGCATAACGCATAACGCATAACGCATGACACATAACGCATAACCTATAACGCATAACGCATAACGCACAACGCATAACGCATAACGCATAACGCAAAACGCATAACGCATAGCGGATAACGCACAACGCATAACACATAACGCATAACGCATAACGCATAACGCATAACGCATAACGGATCACGCATTACTCATAACGCATAAGGCATAACGCATAACGCATAACGCATAACGCATAACGCATAACGCATAACGCATAACGCATAACGCATAACGCATAACGCATAACGCATATCGGATAACGCATAACGCATAACGCATAACGCATAACGCTTAACGCATAACGCATATCGCATAACGCATAACGCATAACGCATAACGCATAACGCATAACGCATAACGGATAACGCATAACGGATAACCCATAACGCATAACGCATAACGCATAACGCATAACGCATAACACATAACCCATAACGCATAACGCATAACGCATAACGCTTAACGCATGACCCATAGCGCATAACGCATTACGCGTAACTCATAACGCATAAACCATAACGAATAACGGATCACGCATTACTCATAACCCATAACGCATAACCCATAACGCATAACGCATAACGCATAACGCTTAACGCATGACCCATAGCGCATAACGCATTACGCGTAACTCATAACGCATAAAGCATAACGCATAACGGATCACGCATTACTCATAACCCATAACGCATAACGCATAACGCATAACGCATAACGCATAACGCATAACTCATAACACATAACGCATAACCCATAACGCATAACGCATAACGCATAACGCGTAACGGATCAAGCATTACTCATAACGCATAACGCATAACGCATAACGCATAACGCATAACGCATAACGCTTAACGCATGACCCATAGCGCATAACGCATAACGCATAACGCATAACGCATAACGCATAACGGATCACGCATTACTCATAACGCATAACGCATAACGCATAACGCATAACGCATAACGCATAACGCATAACGCATAACGCATAACGCATAAGGCATAACGCATAACGCAAAACGCATAACTCATAACGCATAAAGCATAACGCATAACGGATCACGCATTACTCATAACCCATAACGCATAACGCATAACGCATAACGCATAACGCATAACTCATAACACATAACGCATAACCCATAACGCATAACGCATAACGCATAACGCGTAACGGATCAAGCATTACTCATAACGCATAACGCATAACGGATCACGCATTACTCATAACGCATAACGCATAACGCATAACGCATAACGCATAACGCATAACGCATAACGCATAACGCATAACGCATAACGCATAACGCATAACGCATAAGGCATAACGCATAAGGCAAAACGCATAACGCATAACGCATAACGCATAACACATAACGGATCACGCATTACTTATAACGCATAACGCATAAAGCATAACGCATAACGCGTAATGCATAACGCATAACGCATAACGCATAACGCATAACGCATAACGCATGACACATAACGCATAACCTATAACGCATAACGCATAACGCACAACGCATAACGCATAACGCATAACGCAAAACGCATAACGCATAGCGGATAACGCACAACGCATAACACATAACGCATAACGCATAACGCATAACGCATAACGCATGACGGATCACGCATTACTCATAACGCATAAGGCATAACGCATAACGCATAACGCATAACGCATAACGCATAACGCATAACGCATAACGCATAACGCATAACGCATAACGCATATCGCATAACGCATAACGCATAACGCATAACGCATAACGCATAACGCTTAACGCATAACGCATATCGCATAACGCATAACGCATAACGCATAACGCATAACGCATAACGGATAACGCATAACGGATAACCCATAACGCATAACGCATAACGCATAACGCATAACGCATAACACATAACCCATAACGCATAACGCATAACGCATAACGCTTAACGCATGACCCATAGCGCATAACGCATTACGCGTAACTCATAACGCATAAACCATAACGAATAACGGATCACGCATTACTCATAACCCATAACGCATAACCCATAACGCATAACGCATAACGCATAACGCTTAACGCATGACCCATAGCGCATAACGCATTACGCGTAACTCATAACGCATAAAGCATAACGCATAACGGATCACGCATTACTCATAACCCATAACGCATAACGCATAACGCATTACGCATAACTCATAACGCATAAAGCATAACGCATAACGGATCACGCATTACTCATAACCCATAACGCATAACGCATAACGCATAACGCATAACGCATAACGCATAACTCATAACACATAACGCATAACCCATAACGCATAACGCATAACGCATAACGCTTAACGGATCAAGCATTACTCATAACGCATAACGCATAACGCATAACGCATAACGCATAACCCATAACGCATAACGCATAACGCATTACGCGTAACGGATCAAGCATTACTCATAACGCATAACGCATAACGGATCACGCATTACTCATAACTCATAACGGATAACACATAACGCATAACGCATAACGCATAACGCATAACGCATAACGCATAACGCATAACGCATAACGCATAACGCATAACGCATAACGCATAACGCATAACACATAACGCATAACCCATAACGCATAACGCATAACGCATAACGCATAACGCATAACGCATAACGCATAACGCATAACGCATAACGCATAACGGATCACGCATTACTCATAACGCATAACGCATAACGCATAACGCATAACGCATAACGCATAACGCATAACGGATAACGCATAACGGATAACCCATAACGCATAACGCATAACGCATAACGCATAACGCATAACGCATAACGCATAACGCATAACGCATAACGCATAACGCATAACACATAACCCATAACGCATAACGCATAACGCTTAACGCATGACCCATAGCGCATAACGCATTACGCGTAACTCATAACGCATAAAGCATAACGCACAACGGATCACGCATTACTCATAACCAATAACGCATAACGCATAACGCTTAACGCATGACCCATAGCGCATAACGCATTACGCGTAACTCATAACGCATAAAGCATAACGCATAACGGATCACGCATTACTCATAACCCATAACGCATAACGCATAACGCATTACGCGTAACTCATAACGCATAAAGCATAACGCATAACGGATCACGCATTACTCATAACCCATAACGCATAACGCATAACGCATAACGCATAACGCATAACGCATAACGCATAACGCATAACGCATAACGCATAACGCATAACGCATAACGCATAACGCATAAGGCATAACGCATAACGCAAAACGCATAACGCATAACGCATAACGCATAACACATAACGCATAACCCATAACGCATAACGCATAACGCATAACGCATAACGCATAACGCATAACACATAACGCATAACGCATAACGGATCACGCATTACTCATAACGCATAACGCATAACGGATCACGCATTACTCATAACGCATAACGCATAAAGCATAACGCATAACGCATAACGCATAACGTATAACGCATAACGCATAACGCATAACGCATAACGCATAACGCATAACGCATAACGCATAACGCATAACGCATAACGCATAACGCAAAACGCATAACGCATAACGCATAACGCATAACGCATAACGCATAACCCATAACGCATAACGCATAACGCCTAACGCATAACGCATAACGCATAACGCATAACGCATAACGCATAACGCATAACGCATAACGCATAACGCATAACGCATAACGCATAACGCATAACGCATAACGCATAACGCATAACGCATAAGGCATAACGCATAACGCAAAACGCATAACGCATAACGCATAACGCATAACACATAACGCATAACCCATAACGCATAACGCATAACGCATAACGCATAACGCATAACGCATAACGCATAACGCATAACACATAACGCATAACGCAGAACGGATCACGCATTACTCATAACGCATAACGCATAACGGATCACGCATTACTCATAACGCATAACGCATAAAGCATAACGCATAACGCATAACGCATAACGTATAACGCATAACGCATAACGCATAACGCATAACGCATAACGCATAACGCATAACGCATAACGCATAACGCATAACGCATAACGCATAACGCAAATCGCATAACGCATAACGCATAACGCATAACGCATAACGGATCACGCATTACTCATAACGCATAACGCATAACGGATCACGCATTTCTCATAACGCATAACGCATAACCCATAACGCATAACGCATAACGCATAACGCATAACGCATAACGCATAACGCATAACGCATAACGCATAACGCATAACGCATAACGGATCACGCATTACTCATAACGCATAACGCATAACGGATCACGCATTACTCATAACGCATAACGCATAAAGCATAACGCATAACGCATAATGCATAACGCATAACGCATAACGCATAACGCATAACGCATAACGCATAACGCATAACGCATAACGCATAACGCATAACGCATAACGCATAAGGCATAACGCATAACGCAAAACGCATGACTCATAACGCATAAAGCATAACGCATAACGGATCACGCATTACTCATAACCCATAACGCATAACGCATAACGCATAACGCATAACGCATAACTCATAACACATAACGCATAACCCATAACGCATAACGCATAACGCATAACGCGTAACGGATCAAGCATTACTCATAACGCATAACGCATAACGGATCACGCATTACTCATAACGCATAACGCATAACGCATGACGCATAACGCATAACGCATAACGCATAACGCATAACGCATAACGCATAACGCATAAGGCATAACGCATAAGGCAAAACGCATAACGCATAACGCATATCGCATAACACATAACGGATCACGCATTACTTATATCGCATAACGCATAAAGCATAACGCATAACGCGTAATGCATAACGCATAACGCATAACGCATAACGCATAACGCATAACGCATGACACATAACGCATAACCTATAACGCATAACGCATAACGCACAACGCATAACGCATAGCGGATAACGCACAACGCATAACACATAGCGGATAACGCACAACGCATAACACATAACGCATAACGCATAACGCATAACGCATAACGCATAACGGATCACGCATTACTCATAACGCATAAGGCATAACGCATAACGCATAACGCATAACGCATAACGCATAACGCATAACGCATAACGCATAACGCATAACGCATAACGCATAACGCATAACGCATAACGCATATCGCATAACGCATAACGCATAACGCATAACGCATAACGCTTAACGCATAACGCATATCGCATAACGCATAACGCATAACGCATAACGCATAACGCATAACGCATAACGCATAACGCATAACGGATAACGCATAACGGATAACCCATAAAGCATAACGCATAACGCATAACGCATAACGCATAACACATAACCCATAACGCATAACGCATAACGCATAACGCTTAACGCATGACCCATAGCGCATAACGCATTACGCGTAACTCATAACGCATAAACCATAACGAATAACGGATAACGCATTACTCATAACCCATAACGCATAACCCATAACGCATAACGCATAACGCATAACGCTTAACGCATGACCCATAGCGCATAACGCATTACGCGTAACTCATAACGCATAAAGCATAACGCATAACGGATCACGCATTACTCATAACCCATAACGCATAACGCATAACGCATTACGCGTAACTCATAACGCATAAAGCATAACGCATAACGGATCACGCATTACTCATAACCCATAACGCATAACGCATAACGCATAACGCATAACGCATAACGCATAACTCATAACACATAACGCATAACCCATAACGCATAACGCATAACGCATAACGCGTAACGGATCAAGCATTACTCATAACGCATAACGCATAACGCATAACGCATAACGCATAACCCATAACGCATAACGCATAACGCATTACGCGTAACGGATCAAGCATTACTCATAACGCATAACGCATAACGGATCACGCATTACTCATAACTCATAACGGATAACACATAACGCATAACGCATAACGCATAACGCATAACGCATAACGCATAACGCATAACGCATAACGCATAACGCATAACTAATAACGCATAACGCATAACGCATAACGCATAACACATAACGCATAACCCATAACGCATAACGCATAACGCATAACGCATAACGCATAACGCATAACGCATAACGGATCACGCATTACTCATAACGCATAACGCATAACGGATCACGCATTTCTCATAACGCATAACGCATAACGCATAACGCATAACGCATAACGCATAACGCATAACGCATAACGCATAACGCATAACGCATAACGCATAACGCATAACGCATAACGCATTCGCATAACGCATAACGCATAACGCATAACGCATAACGCATAACGCATAACGCATAACGCATAACGCATAACGCATAACGCATAACGCATAACGCATAACGCATAACGCATAACGCATAACGCACAACGCATAACGCATAACGCATAACGCAAAACGCATAACGCATAGCGGATAACGCACAACGCATAACACATAACGCATAACGCATAACGCATAACGCATAACGCATAACGCATAACGGATCACGCATTACTCATAACGCATAAGGCATAACGCATAACGCATATCGCATAACGCATAACGCATAACGCATAACGCATAACGCATAACGCATATCGCATAACGCATAACGCATAACGCATAACGCATAACGCATAACGCATAACGTATAACGCATAACGGATAACCCATAACGCATAACGCATAACGCATAACGCATAACGCATAACGCATAACGCATAACGCATAACGCATAACGCATAACACATAACCCATAACGCATAACGCATAACGCTTAACGCATGACCCATAGCGCATAACGCATTACGCGTAACTCATAACGCATAAAGCATAACGCACAACGGATCACGCATTACTCATAACCCATAACGCATAACGCATAACGCTTAACGCATGACCCATAGCGCATAACGCATTACGCGTAACTCATAACGCATAAAGCATAACGCATAACGGATCACGCATTACTCATAACCCATAACGCATAACGCATAACGCATTACGCGTAACTCATAACGCATAAAGCATAACGCAAAACGGATCACGCATTACTCATAACCCATAACGCATAACGCATAATGCATAACGCATAACTCATAACACATAACGCATAACCCATAACGCATAACGCATAACGCATAACGCCTAACGCATAACGCATAACGCATAACGCATAACGCATAACGCATAACGCATAACGCATAACGCATAACGCATAACGCATAACGCATAACGCTTAACGCATGACCCATAGCGCATAACGCATTACGCGTAACTCATAACGCATAAACCATAACGAATAACGGATCACGCATTACTCATAACCCATAACGCATAACCCATAACGCATAACGCATAACGCATAACGCTTAACGCATGACCCATAGCGCATAACGCATTACGCGTAACTCATAACGCATAAAGCATAACGCATAACGGATCACGCATTACTCATAACCCATAACGCATAACGCATAACGCATTACGCGTAACTCATAACGCATAAAGCATAACGCATAACGGATCACGCATTACTCATAACCCATAACGCATAACGCATAACGCATAACGCATAACGCATAACGCATAACTCATAACACATAACGCATAACCCATAACGCATAACGCATAACGCTTAACGCGTAACGGATCAAGCATTACTCATAACGCATAACGCATAACGCATAACGCATAACGCATAACCCATAACGCATAACGCATAACGCATTACGCGTAACGGATCAAGCATTACTCATAACGCATAACGCATAACGGATCACGCATTACTCATAACTCATAACGGATAACACATAACGCATAACGCATAACGCATAACGCATAACGCATAACGCATAACGCATAACGCATTCGCATAACGCATAACGCATAACGCATAACGCATAACGCATAACGCATAACGCATAACGCATAACGCATAACGCATAACGCATAACGCATAACGCATAACGCATAACGCATAACGCATAACGCATAACGCATAACGCACAACGCATAACGCATAACGCATAACGCAAAACGCATAACGCATAGCGGATAACGCACAACGCATAACACATAACGCATAACGCATAACGCATAACGCATAACGCATAACGCATAACGGATCACGCATTACTCATAACGCATAAGGCATAACGCATAACGCATATCGCATAACGCATAACGCATAACGCATAACGCATAACGCATAACGCATAACGCATAACGCATAACGCATAACGCATAACGCATAACACATAACCCATAACGCATAACGCATAACGCTTAACGCATGACCCATAGCGCATAACGCATTACGCGTAACTCATAACGCATAAAGCATAACGCACAACGGATCACGCATTACTCATAACCCATAACGCATAACGCATAACGCTTAACGCATGACCCATAGCGCATAACGCATTACGCGTAACTCATAACGCATAAAGCATAACGCATAACGGATCACGCATTACTCATAACCCATAACGCATAACGCATAACGCATTACGCGTAACTCATAACGCATAAAGCATAACGCAAAACGGATCACGCATTACTCATAACCCATAACGCATAACGCATAATGCATAACGCATAACTCATAACACATAACGCATAACCCATAACGCATAACGCATAACGCATAACGCCTAACGCATAACGCATAACGCATAACGCATAACGCATAACGCATAACGCATAACGCATAACGCATAACGCATAACGCATAACGCATAACGCATAAGGCATAACGCATAACGCAAAACGCATAACGCATAACGCATAACGCATAACACATAACGCATAACCCATAACGCATAACGCATAACGCATAACGCATAACGCATAACGCATAACGCATAACACATAACGCATAACGCATAACGCATAACGCATAACGCATAACGCATAACGCATAACGCATAACGCATAACGCATAACGCATATCGCATAACGCATAACGCATAACGCATAACGCATAACGCTTAACGCATAACCTATAACGCATAACGCATAACGCACAACGCATAACGCATAACGCATAACGCAAAACGCATAACGCATAGCGGATAACGCACAACGCATAACGCATAGCGGATAACGCACAACGCATAACACATAACGCATAACGCATAACGCATAACGCATAACGCATAACGCATAACGGATCACGCATTACTCATAACGCATAAGGCATAACGCATAACGCATAACGCATAAAGCATTACGCATAACGCATAACGCATAACGCATAACGCATAACGCATAACGCATAACGCATATCGCATAACGCATAACGCATAACGCATAACGCATAACGCATAACGCATAACGCATGTCGCATAACGCATAACGCATAACGCATAACGCATAACGCATAACGGATAACGCATAACGGATAACCCATAACGCATAACGCATAACGCATAACCCATAACGCATAACGCATAACATATAACACATAACCCATAACGCATAACGCATAACGCATAACGCTTAACGCATGACCCATAGCGCATAACGCATTACGCGTAACTCATAACGCATAAAGCATAACGCACAACGGATCACGCATTACTCATAACCCATAACGCATAACGCATAACGCATACCGCTTAACGCATGACCCATAGCGCATAACGCATTACGCGTAACTCATAACGCATAAAGCATAACGCATAACGGATCACGCATTACACATAACCCATAACGCATAACGCATAACGCATTACGCATAACTCATAACGCATAAAGCATAACGCATAAGGTATAACGCATAACGCAAAACGCATAACGCATAACGCATAACACATAACGGATCACGCATTACTCATAACGCATAACGCATAAAGCATAACGCATAACGCATAATGCATAACGCATAACGCATAACGCATAACGCATAACGCATAACGCATAACGCATGACACATAACGCATAACCTATAACGCATAACGCATAACGCACAACGCATACCGCATAACGCATAACGCAAAACGCATAACGCATAGCGGATAACGCACAACGCATAACACATAACGCATAACGCATAACGCATAACGCATAACGGATCACGCATTACTCATAACTCATAACGGATAACACATAACGCATAACGCATAACGCATAACGCATAACGCATAACGCATAACGCATTCGCATAACGCATAACGCATAACGCATAACGCATAACGCATAACGCATAACGCATAACGCATAACGCATAACGCATAACGCATAACGCATAACGCATAACGCATAACGCATAACGCATAACGCATAACGCATAACGCATAACGCACAACGCATAACGCATAACGCATAACGCAAAACGCATAACGCATAGCGGATAACGCACAACGCATAACACATAACGCATAACGCATAACGCATAACGCATAACGCATAACGCATAACGCATAACGCATAACGCATAACGCATAACGCATAACGTATAACGCATAACGGATAACCCATAACGCATAACGCATAACGCATAACGCATAACGCATAACGCATAACGCATAACGCATAACGCATAACGCATAACACATAACCCATAACGCATAACGCATAACGCTTAACGCATGACCCATAGCGCATAACGCATTACGCGTAACTCATAACGCATAAAGCATAACGCACAACGGATCACGCATTACTCATAACCCATAACGCATAACGCATAACGCTTAACGCATGACCCATAGCGCATAACGCATTACGCGTAACTCATAACGCATAAAGCATAACGCATAACGGATCACGCATTACTCATAACCCATAACGCATAACGCATAACGCATTACGCGTAACTCATAACGCATAAAGCATAACGCAAAACGGATCACGCATTACTCATAACCCATAACGCATAACGCATAATGCATAACGCATAACTCATAACACATAACGCATAACCCATAACGCATAACGCATAACGCATAACGCCTAACGCATAACGCATAACGCATAACGCATAACGCATAACGCATAACGCATAACGCATAACGCATAACGCATAACGCTTAACGCATGACCCATAGCGCATAACGCATTACGCGTAACTCATAACGCATAAAGCATAACGCACAACGGATCACGCATTACTCATAACCCATAACGCATAACGCATAACGCTTAACGCATGACCCATAGCGCATAACGCATTACGCGTAACTCATAACGCATAAAGCATAACGCATAACGGATCACGCATTACTCATAACCCATAACGCATAACGCATAACGCATTACGCGTAACTCATAACGCATAAAGCATAACGCAAAACGGATCACGCATTACTCATAACCCATAACGCATAAAGCATAACGCATAACGCATAACGCATAACGTATAACGCATAACGCATAACGCATAACGCATAACGCATAACGCATAACGCATAACGCATAACGCATAACGCATAACGCATAACGCATAACGCAAAACGCATAACGCATAACGCATAACGCATAACGCATAACGCATAACGCATAACGCATTACTCATAACGCATAACGCATAACGGATCACGCATTTCTCATAACGCATAACGCATAACCCATAACGCATAACGCATAACGCATAACGCATAACGCATAACGCATAACGCATAACGCATAACGCATAACGCATAACGGATCACGCATTACTCATAACGCATAACGCATAACGGATCACGCATTACTCATAACGCATAACGCATAAAGCATAACGCATAACGCATAATGCATAACGCATAACGCATAACGCATAACGCATAACGCATAACGCATAACGCATAACGCATAACGCATAACGCATAACGCATAACGCATAAGGCATAACGCATAACGCAAAACGCATAACTCATAACGCATAAAGCATAACGCATAACGGATCACGCATTACTCATAACCCATAACGCATAACGCATAACGCATAACGCATAACGCATAACTCATAACACATAACGCATAACCCATAACGCATAACGCATAACGCATAACGCGTAACGGATCAAGCATTACTCATAACGCATAACGCATAACGCATAACGCATAACGCATAACGCATAACGCATAACGCATAACGCATAACGCATAACGCATAACGCATAACGCATAACGCATAAGGCATAACGCATAAGGCAAAACGCATAACGCATAACGCATAACGCATAACACATAACGGATCACGCATTACTTATAACGCATAACGCATAAAGCATAACGCATAACGCGTAATGCATAACGCATAACGCATAACGCATAACGCATAACGCATGACACATAACGCATAACCTATAACGCATAACGCATAACGCACAACGCATAACGCATAGCGGATAACGCACAACGCATAACACATAGCGGATAACGCACAACGCATAACACATAACGCATAACGCATAACGCATAACGCATAACGCATAACGGATCACGCATTACTCATAACGCATAAGGCATAACGCATAACGCATAACGCATAACGCATAACGCATAACGCATAACGCATAACGCATAACGCATAACGCATAACGCATAACGCATAACGCATAACGCATAACGCATATCGCATAACGCATAACGCATAACGCATAACGCATAACGCTTAACGCATAACGCATATCGCATAACGCATAACGCATAACGCATAACGCATAACGCATAACGCATAACGCATAACGGATAACGCATAACGGATAACCCATAACGCATAACGCATAACGCATAACGCATAACGCATAACACATAACCCATAACGCATAACGCTTAACGCATAACGCTTAACGCATGACCCATAGCGCATAACGCATTACGCGTAACTCATAACGCATAAACCATAACGAATAACGGATCACGCATTACTCATAACCCATAACGCATAACCCATAACGCATAACGCATAACGCATAACGCTTAACGCATGACCCATAGCGCATAACGCATTACGCGTAACTCATAACGCATAAAGCATAACGCATAACGGATCACGCATTACTCATAACCCATAACGCATAACGCATAACGCATTACGCGTAACTCATAACGCATAAAGCATAACGCATAACGGATCACGCATTACTCATAACCCATAACGCATAACGCATAACGCATAACGCATAACGCATAACTCATCACACATAACGCATAACCCATAACGCATAACGCATAACGCATAACGCGTAACGGATCAAGCATTACTCATAACCCATAACGCATAACGCATAACGCATTACGCGTAACTCATAACGCATAAAGCATAACGCATAACGCATAACACATAACGCATAACCCATAACGCATAACGCATAACGCATAACGCATAACGCATAACGCATAACGCATAACGCATAACGGATCACGCATTACTCATAACGCATAACGCATAACGGATCACGCATTTCTCATAACGCATAATGCATAACGCATAACGCATAACGCATAACGCATAACGCATAACGCATAACGCATAACGCATAACGCATAACGCATAACGCATAACGCATAACGCATAACGCATAACGCATAACGCATAACGCATAACGCATAACGCATAACGCATTCGCATAACGCATAACGCATAACGCATAACGCATAACGCATAACGCATAACGCATAACGCATAACGCATAACGCATATCGCATAACGCATAACGCATAACGCATAACGCATAACGCATAACGCATAACGTATAACGCATAACGGATAACCCATAACGCATAACGCATAACGCATAACGCATAACGCATAACGCATAACGCATAACGCATAACGCATAAGGCATAACGCATAACGCAAAACGCATAACGCATAACGCATAACGCATAACACATAACGCATAACCCATAACGCATAACGCATAACGCATAACGCATAACGCATAACGCATAACGCATAACACATAACGCATAACGCATAACGGATCACGCATTACTCATAACGCATAACGCATAACGGATCACGCATTACTCATAACGCATAACGCATAAAGCATAACGCATAACGCATAACGCATAACGTATAACGCATAACGCATAACGCATAACGCATAACGCATAACGCATAACGCATAACGCATAACGCATAACGCATAACGCATAACGCATAACGCATAACGCATAACGCAAAACGCATAACGCATAACGCATAACGCATAACGGATCACGCATTACTCATAACGCATAACGCATAACGGATCACGCATTTCTCATAACGCATAACGCATAACCCATAACGCATAACGCATAACGCATAACGCATAACGCATAACGCATAACGCATAACGGATCACGCATTACTCATAACGCATAACGCATAACGGATCACGCATTGCTCATAACGCATAACGCATAAAGCATAACGCATAACGCATAATGCATAACGCATAACGCATAACGCATAACGCATAACGCATAACGCATAACCTATAACGCATAACGCATAACGCACAACGCATAACGCATAACGCATAACGCATAACGCAAAACGCATAACGCATAGCGGATAACGCACAACGCATAACGCATAGCGGATAACGCACAACGCATAACACATAACGCATAACGCATAACGCATAACGCATAACGCATAACGCATAACGGATCACGCATTACTCATAACGCATAAGGCATAACGCATAACGCATAACGCATAAAGCATTACGCATAACGCATAACGCATAACGCATAACGCTTAACGCATAACGCATAACGCATAACGCATAACGCATATCGCATAACGCATAACGCATAACGCATAACGCATAACGCATAACGCATAACGCATGTCGCATAACGCATAACGCATAACGCATAACGCATAACGCATAACGGATAACGCATAACGGATAACCCATAACGCATAACGCATAACGCATAACCCATAACGCATAACGCATAACGCATAACACATAACCCATAACGCATAACGCATAACGCATAACGCTTAACGCATGACCCATAGCGCATAACGCATTACGCGTAACTCATAACGCATAAAGCATAACGCACAACGGATCACGCATTACTCATAACCCATAACGCATAACGCATAACGCATACCGCTTAACGCATGACCCATAGCGCATAACGCATTACGCGTAACTCATAACGCATAAAGCATAACGCATAACGGATCACGCATTACACATAACCCATAACGCATAACGCATAACGCATTACGCATAACTCATAACGCATAAAGCATAACGCATAAGGTATAACGCATAACGCAAAACGCATAACGCATAACGCATAACACATAACGGATCACGCATTACTCATAACGCATAACGCATAAAGCATAACGCATAACGCATAATGCATAACGCATAACGCATAACGCATAACGCATAACGCATAACGCATAACGCATGACACATAACGCATAACCTATAACGCATAACGCATAACGCACAACGCATACCGCATAACGCATAACGCAAAACGCATAACGCATAGCGGATAACGCACAACGCATAACACATAACGCATAACGCATAACGCATAACGCATAACGCATAACGGATCACGCATTACTCATAACGCATAAGGCATAACGCATAACGCATAACGCATAACGCATAACGCATAACGCATAACGCATAACGCATAACGCATAACGCATAACGCATAACGCATAACGCATAACGCATAACGCATATCGCATAACGCATAACGCATAACGCATAACGCATAACGCATAACGCATAACGCATAACGCATAACGCATAACGCATATCGCATAACGCATAACGCATAACGCATAACGCATAACGCATAACGCATAACGGATAACGCATAACGGATAACCCATAACGCATAACGCATAACGCATAACGCATAACGCATAACGCATAACACATAACGCAAAACGCATAACGCATAACGCGTAACGGATCAAGCATTACTCATAACGCATAACGCATAACGCATAACGCATAACGCATAACCCATAACGCATAACGCATAACGCATTACGCGTAACGGATCAAGCATTACTCATAACGCATAACGCATAACGGATCACGCATTACTCATAACTCATAACGGATAACACATAACGCATAACGCATAACGCATAACGCATAACGCATAACGCATAACGCATAACGCATAACGCATAACGCATAACGCATAACGCATAACGCATAACGCATAACACATAACGCATAACCCATAACGCATAACGCATAACGCATAACGCATAACGCATAACGCATAACGCATAACGCATAACGCATAACGCATAACGGATCACGCATTACTCATAACGCATAACGCATAACGCATAACGCATAACGCATAACGCATAACGCATAACGGATAACGCATAACGGATAACCCATAACGCATAACGCATAACGCATAACGCATAACGCATAACGCATAACGCATAACGCATAACGCATAACGCATAACACATAACCCATAACGCATAACGCATAACGCTTAACGCATGACCCATAGCGCATAACGCATTACGCGTAACTCATAACGCATAAAGCATAACGCACAACGGATCACGCATTACTCATAACCCATAACGCATAACGCATAACGCTTAACGCATGACCCATAGCGCATAACGCATTACGCGTAACTCATAACGCATAAAGCATAACGCATAACGGATCACGCATTACTCATAACCCATAACGCATAACGCATAACGCATTACGCGTAACTCATAACGCATAAAGCATAACGCAAAACGGATCACGCATTACTCATAACCCATAACGCATAACGCATAATGCATAACGCATAACTCATAACACATAACGCATAACCCATAACGCATAACGCATAACGCATAACGCCTAACGCATAACGCATAACGCATAACGCATAACGCATAACGCATAACGCATAACGCATAACGCATAACGCATAACGCATAACGCATAACGCATAACGCATAAGGCATAACGCATAACGCAAAACGCATAACGCATAACGCATAACGCATAACACATAACGCATAACGCATAACGCATAACGCATAACGCATAACGCATAACGCATAACGCATAACACATAACGCATAACGCATAACGGATCACGCATTACTCATAACGCATAACGCATAACGGATCACGCATTACTCATAACGCATAACGCATAAAGCATAACGCATAACGCATAACGCATAACGTATAACGCATAACGCATAACGCATAACGCATAACGCATAACGCATAACGCATAACGCATAACGCATAACGCATAACGCATAACGCATAACGCATAACGCAAAACGCATAACGCATAACGCATAACGCATAACGCATAACGCATAACCCATAACGCATAACGCATAACGCCTAACGCATAACGCATAACGCATAACGCATAACGCATAACGCATAACGCATAACGCATAACGCATAACGCATAACGCATAACGCATAACGCATAACGCATAAGGCATAACGCATAACGCAAAACGCATAACGCATAACGCATAACGCATAACGCATAACGCATAACCCATAACGCATAACGCATAACGCATAACGCATAACGCATAACGCATAACGCATAACACATAACGCATAACGCATAACGGATCACGCATTACTCATAACGCATAACGCATAACGGATCACGCATTACTCATAACGCATAACGCATAAAGCATAACGCATAACGCATAACGCATAACGTATAACGCATAACGCATAACGCATAACGCATAACGCATAACGCATAACGCATAACGCATAACGCATAACGCATAACGCATAACGCATAACGCATAACGCAAAACGCATAACGCATAACGCATAACGCATAACGCATAACGCATAACGGATCACGCATTACTCATAACGCATAACGCATAACGGATCACGCATTTCTCATAACGCATAACGCATAACCCATAACGCATAACGCATAACGCATAACGCATAACGCATAACGCATAACGCATAACGCATAACGCATAACGCATAACGCATAACGGATCACGCATTACTCATAACGCATAACGCATAACGGATCACGCATTACTCATAACGCATAACGCATAAAGCATAACGCATAACGCATAATGCATAACGCATAACGCATAACGCATAACGCATAACGCATAACGCATAACGCATAACGCATAACGCATAACGCATAACGCATAACGCATAACGCATAAGGCATAACGCATAACGCAAAACGCATAACTCATAACGCATAAAGCATAACGCATAACGGATCACGCATTACTCATAACCCATAACGCATAACGCATAACGCATAACGCATAACGCATAACTCATAACACATAACGCATAACCCATAACGCATAACGCATAACGCATAACGCGTAACGGATCAAGCATTACTCATAACGCATAACATATAACGGATCACGCATTACTCATAACGCATAACGCATAACGCATAACGCATAACGCATAACGCATAACGCATAACGCATAACGCATAACGCATAACGCATAACGCATAACGCATAACGCATAAGGCATAACGCATAAGGCAAAACGCATAACGCATAACGCATAACGCATAACACATAACGGATCACGCATTACTTATAACGCATAACGCATAAAGCATAACGCATAACGCGTAATGCATAACGCATAACGCATAACGCATAACGCATAACGCATGACACATAACGCATAACCTATAACGCATAACGCATAACGCACAACGCATAACGCATAGCGGATAACGCACAACGCATAACACATAGCGGATAACGCACAACGCATAACACATAACGCATAACGCATAACGCATAACGCATAACGGATCACGCATTACTCATAACGCATAAGGCATAACGCATAACGCATAACGCATAACGCACAACGCATAACGCATAACGCATAACGCATAACGCATAACGCATAACGCATAACGCATAACGCATAACGCATATCGCATAACGCATAACGCATAACGCATAACGCATAACGCTTAACGCATAACGCATATCGCATAACGCATAACGCATAACGCATAACGCATAACGGATAACGCATAACGGATAACCCATAACGCATAACGCATAACGCATAACGCATAACGCATAACACATAACCCATAACGCATAACGCATAACGCATAACGCTTAACGCATGACCCATAGCGCATAACGCATTACGCGTAACTCATAACGCATAAACCATAACGAATAACGGATCACGCATTACTCATAACCCATAACGCATAACCCATAACGCATAACGCATAACGCATAACGCTTAACGCATGACCCATAGCGCATAACGCATAACGCATAACGCATAACGCATAAAGCATAACGCATAACGGATCACGCATTACTCATAACCCATAACGCATAACGCATAACGCATTACGCGTAACTCATAACGCATAAAGCATAACGCATAACGGATCACGCATTACTCATAACCCATAACGCATAACGCATAACGCATAACGCATAACGCATAACGCATAACTCATAACACATAACGCATAACCCATAACGCATAACGCATAACGCATAACGCGTAACGGATCAAGCATTACTCATAACGCATAACGCATAACGCATAACGCATAACGCATAACCCATAACGCATAACGCATAACGCATTACGCGTAACGGATCAAGCATTACTCATAACGCATAACGCATAACGGATCACGCATTACTCATAACTCATAACGGATAACACATAACGCATAACGCATAACGCATAACGCATAACGCATAACGCATAACGCATAACGCATAACGCATAACGCATAACGCATAACGCATAACGCATAACGCATAACACATAACGCATAACCCATAACGCATAACGCATAACGCATAACGCATAACGCATAACGCATAACGCATAACGGATCACGCATTACTCATAACGCATAACGCATAACGGATCACGCATTTCTCATAACGCATAACGCATAACGCATAACGCATAACGCATAACGCATAACGCATAACGCATAACGCATAACGCATAACGCATAACGCATAACGCATTCGCATAACGCATAACGCATAACGCATAACGCATAACGCATAACGCATAACGCATAACGCATAACGCATAACGCATAACGCATAACGCATAACGCATAACGCATAACGCATAACGCATTCGCATAACGCATAACGCATAACGCATAACACATAACCCATAACGCATAACGCATAACGCTTAACGCATGACCCATAGCGCATAACGCATTACGCGTAACTCACAACGCATAAAGCATAACGCACAACGGATCACGCATTACTCATAACCCATAACGCATAACGCATAACGCTTAACGCATGACCCATAGCGCATAACGCATTACGCGTAACTCATAACGCATAAAGCATAACGCATAACGGATCACGCATTACTCATAACCCATAACGCATAACGCATAACGCATTACGCGTAACTCATAACGCATAAAGCATAACGCAAAACGGATCACGCATTACTCATAACCCATAACGCATAACGCATAATGCATAACGCATAACTCATAACACATAACGCATAACCCATAACGCATAACGCATAACGCATAACGCCTAACGCATAACGCATAACGCATAACGCATAACGCATAACGCATAACGCATAACGCATAACGCATAACGCATAACGCATAACGCATAACGCATAAGGCATAACGCATAACGCATAACGCACAACGCATAACGCATAACGCATAACGCAAAACGCATAACGCATAGCGGATAACGCACAACGCATAACGCATAGCGGATAACGCACAACGCATAACGCATAACGCATAACGCATAACGCATAACGCATAACGCATAACGCATAACGCATAACGCAAAACGCATAACGCATAACGCATAACGCATAACGCATAACGGATCACGCATTACTCATAACGCATAACGCATAACGGATCACGCATTTCTCATAACGCATAACCCATAACGCATAACGCATAACGCATAACGCATAACGCATAACGCATAACGCATAACGCATAACGCATAACGGATCACGCATTACTCATAACGCATAACGCATAACGGATCACGCATTACTCATAACGCATAACGCATAAAGCATAACGCATAACGCATAATGCATAACGCATAACGCATAACGCATAACGCATAACGCATAACGCATAACCTATAACGCATAACGCATAACGCACAACGCATAACGCATAACGCATAACGCAAAACGCATAACGCATAGCGGATAACGCACAACGCATAACGCATAGCGGATAACGCACAACGCATAACACATAACGCATAACGCATAACGCATAACGCATAACGCATAACGCATAACGCATAACGGATCACGCATTACTCATAACGCATAAGGCATAACGCATAACGCATAACGCATAAAGCATTACGCATAACGCATAACGCATAACGCATAACGCATAACGCATAACGCATAACGCATATCGCATAACGCATAACGCATAACGCATAACGCATAACGCATAACGCATAACGCATGTCGCATAACGCATAACGCATAACGCATAACGCATAACGCATAACGGATAACGCATAACGGATAACCCATAACGCATAACGCATAACGCATAACCCATAACGCATAACGCATAACGCATAACACATAACCCATAACGCATAACGCATAACGCATAACGCTTAACGCATGACCCATAGCGCATAACGCATTACGCGTAACTCATAACGCATAAAGCATAACGCACAACGGATCACGCATTACTCATAACCCATAACGCATAACGCATAACGCATACCGCTTAACGTATGACCCATAGCGCATAACGCATTACGCGTAACTCATAACGCATAAAGCATAACGCATAACGGATCACGCATTACACATAACCCATAACGCATAACGCATAACGCATAACGCATAACTCATAACGCATAAAGCATAACGCATAAGGTATAACGCATAACGCAAAACGCATAACGCATAACGCATAACACATAACGGATCACGCATTACTCATAACGCATAACGCATAAAGCATAACGCATAACGCATAATGCATAACGCATAACGCATAACGCATAACGCATAACGCATAACGCATAACGCATGACACATAACGCATAACCTATAACGCATAACGCATAACGCACAACGCATACCGCATAACGCATAACGCAAAACGCATAACGCATAGCGGATAACGCACAACGCATAACACATAACGCATAACGCATAACGCATAACGCATAACGCATAACGGATCACGCATTACTCATAACGCATAAGGCATAACGCATAACGCATAACGCATAACGCATAACGCATAACGCATAACGCATAACGCATAACGCATAACGCATAAGGCATAACGCATAACGCATAACGCATAACGCATAACGCATATCGCATAACGCATAACGCATAACGCATAACGCATAACGCATAACGCATAACGCATAACGCATAACGCATATCGCATAACGCATAACGCATAACGCATAACGCATAACGCATAACGCATAACGGATAACGCATAACGGATAACCCATAACGCATAACGCATAACGCATAACGCATAACGCATAACACATAACGCAAAACGCATAACGCATAACGCATAACGCATAACGCATAACGGATCACGCATTACTCATAACTCTTAACGGATAACACATAACGCATAACGCATAACGCATAACGCATAACGCATAACGCATAACGCATAACGCATAACGCATAACGCATAACGCATAACGCATAACGCATAACGCATAACGCATAACGCATAACGCATAAAACATAACGCATAACCCATAACGCATAACGCATAACGCATAACGCATAACGCATAACGCATAACGCATAACGCATAACGCATAACGGATCACGCATTACTCATAACGCATAACGCATAACGGATCACGCATTTCTCATAACGCATAACGCATAACGCATAACGCATAACGCATAACGCATAACGCATAACGCATAACGCATAACGCATAACGCATAACGCATAACGCATAACGCATAACGCATAACGCATAACGCATAACGCATAACGCATAACGCATAACGCATAACGCATAACGCATAACGCATAAGGCATAACGCATAACGCATAACGCATAACGCATAACGCATAACGCATAACGTATAACGCATAACGCATAACGCATAACGCATAACGCATAACGCATATCGCATAACGCATAACGCATAACGCATAACGCATAACGCATAACGCATAACGCATAACGCATAACGCATAACGCATAACGCATATCGCATAACGCATAACGCATAACGCATAACGCATATCGCATATCGCATAACGCATAACGCATAACACATAAAGCATAACGCATAACGGATCACGCATTACTCATAACCCATAACGCATAACGCATAACGCAAAACGCATAACGCATAACTCATAACACATAACGCATAACCCATAACGCATAACGCATAACGCATTACGCGTAACTCATAACGCATAAAGCATAACGCATAACGGATCACGCATTACTCATAACCCATAACGCATAACGCATAACGCAAAACGCATAACGCATAACTCATAACACATAACGCATAACCCATAACGCATAACGCATAACGCATAACGCGTAAGGGATCAAGCATTACTCATAACGCATAACGCATAACGGATCACGCATTACTCATAACGCATAACGCATAACGGATCACGCATTACTCATAACGCATTACTCATAACGCATAACGCATAACGCATAACGCATAACGCATAACGCATAACGCATAACGCATAACGCATAACGCATAACGCATAACGCATAACGCATAACGCATAACGCATAACGCATAACGCATAACGCATAACGCATAACGCATAACGCATAACGCATAACGCATAACGCATAACGCATAACGCATAACGCATAACGCATAACGCATAACGCATAACGCATAACGCATATCGCATGACGCATAACGCATAACGCATAACGCATATCGCATATCGCATAACGCATAACGCATAACACATAACGCATAACGCATAACGGATAACGCATAACGGTTAACCCATAACGCATAACGCACAACGCATAACGCATGACCCATAGCGCATAACGCATTACGCGTAACTCATAACGCATAAAGCATAACGCATAACGCATAACGCATAACGCATAACCCATAACACATAACGCATAACGCATAACGCATAACGCATAACGCATAACGCATAACGCATAACGCAAATCGCATAACGCATAACGCATAACGCATTACGCATAACGCATAACGCAAATCGCATAACGCATAACGCATAACGCATAACGCATTACGCATAACGTATAACGCATAACGCATAACGCATAACGCATAACGCATAACGCATAACGCAAATCGCATAACGTATAACGCACAACGCATAACACATAACGCATAACGCATAACGCATAACGCATAACGCATAACGCATAACGCATAACGCATAACGCATAACGCATAACGCATAACGCATAACGCATAACGCATAACGCATAACGCATATTGCATAACGCATAACGCATAACGCATAACGCATAACGCATAACGCATAACGCATAACGCATAACGCATAACGCATAACGCATAACGCATAACGCATAACGCATAACGCATAACGCATAACGCACAACGCATAACGCATAACGCATAACACAAAACGCATAACGCATAGCGGATAACGCACAACGCATAACACATAACGCATAACGCATAACGCATAACGCATAACGCATAACGCATAACGCATAACGCATAACGCATAACGCATAACGCATAACGCATAACGCATAACGCATATCGCATAAAGCATAACGCATAACGCATAACGCATAACGCATAACGCATAACGCATATCGCATAACGCATAACGCATAACGCATAACGCATAACGCATAACGGATCACGCATTACTCATAACGCATAAGGCATAACGCATAACGCATAACGCATAACGCATAACGCATAACGCATAACGCATAACGCATAACGCATAACGCATAACGCATAACGCATATCGCATAACGCATAACGCATAACGCATAACGCATAACGCATAACGCATAACGCATAACGCATAACGCATATCGCATATCGCATAACGCATAACGCATAACGCATAACGCATAACGGATAACCCATAACGCATAACGGATAACCCATAACGCATAACGCATAACGCATAACGCATAACGCATAACGCATAACACATAACGCAAAACGCATAACGCATAACGCATAACACATAACGGATCACGCATTACTCATAACGCATAACGCATAAAGCATAACGCATAACGCATAATGCATAACGCATAACGCATAACGCATAACGCATAACGCATGACACATAACGCATAACCTATAACCCATAACGCATAACGCACAACGCATTACGCATAACTCATAACGCATAAAGCATAACGCATAAGGCATAACGCATAACGCAAAACGCATAACGCATAACGCATAACTCATAACGGATCACGCATTACTCATAACGCATAACGCATAACGCATAAAGCATAACGCATAACGCATAATGCATAACGCATAACGCATAACGCATAACGCATAACGCATAACGCATGACACATAACGCATAACCTATAACGCATAACGCATAACGCACAACGCATACCGCATAACGCATAACGCAAAACGCATAACGCATAGCGGATAACGCACAACGCATAACACATAACGCATAACGCATAACGCATAACGCATATCGCATAACGCATAACGCATAACGCATAACGCATAACGCATAACGCATGTCGCATAACGCATAACGCATAACGCATAACGCATAACGGATCACGCATTACTCATAACGCATAAGGCATAACGCATAACGCATAACGCATAACGCATAACGCATAACGCATAACGCATAACGCATAACGCATAACGCATAACGCATAACGCATATCGCATAACGCATAACGCATAACGCATAACGCATAACGCATAACGCATAACGCATAACGCATAACGCATATCGCATAACGCATAACGCATAACGCATAACGCATAACGCATAACGGATAACCCATAACGCATAACGGATAACCCATAACGCATAACGCATAACGCATAACGCATAACGCATAACGCATAACGCATAACACATAACGCAAAACGCATAACGCATAACGCATAACACATAACGGATCACGCATTACTCATAACGCATAACGCATAAAGCATAACGCATAACGCATAATGCATAACGCATAACGCATAACGCATAACGCATAACGCATGACACATAACGCATAACCTATAACCCATAACGCATAACGCACAACGCATTACGCATAACTCATAACGCATAAAGCATAACGCATAAGGCATAACGCATAACGCAAAACGCATAACGCATAACGCATAACTCATAACGGATCACGCATTACTCATAACGCATAACGCATAACGCATAAAGCATAACGCATAACGCATAATGCATAACGCATAACGCATAACGCATAACGCATAACGCATAACGCATAACGCATGACACATAACGCATAACCTATAACGCATAACGCATAACGCACAACGCATACCGCATAACGCATAACGCAAAACGCATAACGCATACCGGATAACGCACAACGCATAACACATAACGCATAACGCATAACGCATAACGCATAACGCATAACGGATCACGCATTACTCATAACGCATAAGGCATAACGCATAACGCATAACGCATAACGCATAACGCATAACGCATAACGCATAACGCATAACGCATAACGCATAACGCATAACGCATATCGCATAACGCATAACGCATAACGCATAACGCATAACGCATAACGCATAACGCATAACGCATAACGCATATCGCATAACGCATAACGCATAACGCATAACGCATAACGCATAACGCATATCGCATAACGCATAACGCATAACGCATAACGCATATCGCATAACGCATAACGCATAACACATAACGCACAACTCATAACGCATAACGCAAAACTCATAACGGATAACGCATAACGGATAACCCATAACGCATAACGCATAACGCATAACGCATAACGCATAACGCATAACGCATAACTCATAACACATAACGCATAACCCATAACGCATAACGCATAACGCATTACGCGTAACTCATAACGCATAAAGCATAACGCATAACGGATCACGCATTACTCATAACCCATAACGCATAACGCATAACGCATAACGCAAAACGCATAACGCATAACTCATAACGCATAACGCATAACCCATAACGCATAACGCATAACGCGTAAGGGATCAAGCATTACTCATAACGCATAACGCATAACGCATAACGCATAACTCATAACGCATAACGCATAACGGATCACGCATTACTCATAACGCATTACTCATAACGCATAACGTATAACGCATAACGCATAACGCATAACGCATAACGCATAACGCATAACGCATAACGCATAACGCATAACGCATAACGCATAACGCATAACGCATAACGCATAACGCATAACGCATAACGCATAACGCATAACGCATAACGCATAACGCATAACGCATAACGCATATCGCATAACGCATAACGCATAACGCATAACGCATATCGCATATCGCATAACGCATAACGCATAACGCATAACGCATAACGCATAACGGATAACGCATAACGGTTAACCCATAACGCATAACGCATAACGCATAACGCATGACCCATAGCGCATAACGCATTACGCGTAACTCATAACGCATAAAGCATAACGCATAACGCATAACGCATAACGCATAACGCATAACACATAACGCATAACGCATAACGCATAACGCATAACGCATAACGCATAACGCATAACGCAAATCGCATGACGCATAACGCATAACGCATAACGCATAACGCATTACGCATAACGCATAACGCATAACGCAAATCGCATAACGCATAACGCATAACGCATAACGCATTACGCATAACGTATAACGCATAACGCATAACGCATAACGCATAACGCATAACGCATAACGCATAACGCAAATCGCATAACGTATAACGCACAACGCATAACACATAACGCATAACGCATAACGCATAACGCATAACGCATAACGCATAACGCATAACGCATAACGCAAAACGCATAACGCATATTGCATAACGCATAACGCATAACGCATAACGCATAACGCATAACGCATAACGCATAACGCATAACGTATAACGCATAACGCTTAATGCATAACGCATAACGCGTAACGGATCAAGCATTACTCATAACGCATAACGCATAACGCATAACGGATCACGCATTACTCATAACGCATAACGCGTAACGCATAACGCATAACGGATCACGCATTACTCATAACGCATAACGCATAACGCATAACGCATAACGCATAACCCATAACACATAACGCATAACGCATAACGCATAACGCATAACGCATAACGCATAACGCATAACGCATAACGCAAATCGCATAACGCATAACGCATAACGCATAACGCATTACGCATAACGTATAACGCATAACGCATAACGCAAAACGCATAACGCATAGCGGATAACGCACAACGCATAACACATAACGCATAACGCATAACGCATGACTCATAACGCACAACTCATAACGCATATTGCATAACGCATAACGCATAACGCATAACGCATAACCCATAACGCATAACGCATAACGCATAACGCATAACGCATAACGCATAACGCATAACGGATCACGCATTACTCATAACGCATAACGCATAACGCATAACGCATAACGCATAACGCATAACGCATAACGCATAACGCATAACGCATAACGCATAACGCATAACGCATAACGCATAACGCATAACGCATAACGCATAACGCATAACGCATAACGCATAACGCATAACGCATAACTCATAACGCATAAGGCATAACGCATAACGCATAACGCATAACGCATAACGCATAACGCATAACGCATAACGCATAACGCATAACGCATAACGCATAACGCATAACGCATAACGCATAACGCATAACGCATAACGCATAACGCATAACGCATAACGCATAACGCATAACGCATAACGCAAAACGCATAACGCATAACGGATCACGCATTACTCATAACGCATAAGGCATAACGCATAACGCATAACGCATAACGCATAACGCATAACGCATAACGTATAACGCATAACGCATAACGCATAACGCATAACGCATAACGCATATCGCATAACGCATAACGCATAACGCATAACGCATAACGCATAACGCATAACGCATAACGCATAACGCATAACGCATAACGCATAACGCATAACGCATAACGCATAACGCATAACGCATAACGCATAACGGATCACGCATTACTCATAACGCATAACGCATAACGCATAACGCATAACGCATAACGCATAACGTATAACGCATAACGCATAACGCATAACGCATAACGCATAACGCATATCGCATAACGCATAACGCATAACGCATAACGCATAACGCATAACGCATAACGCATAACGCATATCGCATAACGCATAACGCATAACGCATAACGCATAACGCATAACGGATAACGCATAACGGATAACCCATAACGCATAACGCATAACGCATAACGCATAACGCATAACACATAACCCATAACGCATAACGCATAACGCTTAACGCATGACCCATAGCGCATAACGCATTACGCGTAACTCATAACGCATAAAGCATAACGCACAACGGATCACGCATTACTCATAACCCATAACGCATAACGCATAACGCATAACGCATATCGCATAACGCATAACGCATAACGCATAACGCATAACGCATATCGCATATCGCATAACGCATAACGCATAACACATAAAGCATAACGCATAACGGATCACACATTACTCATAACCCATAACGCATAACGCATAACGCAAAACGCATAACGCATAACTCATAACACATAACGCATAACCCATAACGCATAACGCATAACGCATAACGCGTAAGGGATCAAGCATTACTCATAACGCATAACGCATAACGGATCACGCATTACTCATAACGCATAACGCATTACGCGTAACTCATAACGCATAAAGCATAACGCCTAACGGATCACGCATTACTCATAACCCATAACGCATAACGCATAACGCATAACGCATAACGCATAACGCATAACGCATAACGCATAACGCATAACGCATAACGCATAACGCATAACTCATAACACATAACGCATAACCCATAACGCATAACGCATAACGCATAACGCGTAACGGATCAAGCATTACTCATAACGCATAACGCATAACGCATAACGCATAACGCATAACGCATAACACATAACGCACAACTCATAACGCATAACGCAAAACTCATAACGGATAACGCATAACGGATAACCCATAACGCATAACGCATAACGCATAACGCATAACGCATAACGCATAACGCATAACTCATAACACATAACGCATAACCCATAACGCATAACGCATAACGCATTACGCGTAACTCATAACGCATAAAGCATAACGCATAACGGATCACGCATTACTCATAACCCATAACGCATAACGCATAACGCATAACGCAAAACGCATAACGCATAACTCATAACACATAACGCATAACCCATAACGCATAACGCATAACGCGTAAGGGATCAAGCATTACTCATAACGCATAACGCATAACGGATCACGCATTACTCATAACGCATAACGCATAACGGATCACGCATTACTCATAACGCATTACTCATAACGCATAACGTATAACGCATAACGCATAACGCATAACGCATAACGCATAACGCATAACGCATAACGCATAACGCATAACGCATAACGCATAACGCATAACGCATAACGCATAACGCATAACGCATAACGCATAACGCATAACGCATAACGCATAACGCATAACGCATAACGCATAACGCATAACGCATATCGCATAACGCATAACGCATAACGCATAACGCATATCGCATATCGCATAACGCATAACGCATAACACATAACGCATAACGCATAACGGATAACGCATAACGGTTAACCCATAACGCATAACGCACAACGCATAACGCATGACCCATAGCGCATAACGCATTACGCGTAACTCATAACGCATAAAGCATAACGCATAACGCATAACGCATAACGCATAACCCATAAAACATAACGCATAACGCATAACGGATAACGCATAACGCATAACGCATAACGCAAATCGCATGACGCATAACGCATAACGCATAACGCATTACGCATAACGCATAACGCATAACGCAAATCGCATAACGCATAACGCATAACGCATAACGCATTACGCATAACGTATAACGCATAACGCATAACGCATAACGCATAACGCATAACGCATAACGCATAACGCAAATCGCATAACGTATAACGCACAACGCATAACACATAACGCATAACGCATAACGCATAACGCATAACGCATAACGCATAACGCATAACGCATAACGCATAACGCATATTGCATAACGCATAACGCATAACGCATAACGCATAACGCATAACGCATAACGCATAACGCATAACGTATAACGCATAACGCTTAATGCATAACGCATAACGCGTAACGGATCAAGCATTACTCATAACGCATAACGCATAACGCATAACGGATCACGCATTACTCATAACGCATAACGCGTAACGCATAACGCATAACGGATCACGCATTACTCATAACGCATAACGCATAACGCATAACGCATAACGCATAACGCATAACCCATAACACATAACGCATAACGCATAACGCATAACGCATAACGCATAACGCATAACGCATAACGCATAACGCAAAACGCATAACGCATAACGCATAACGCATAACGCATTACGCATAACGTATAACGCATAACGCATAACGCAAAACGCATAACGCATAGCGGATAACGCACAACGCATAACACATAACGCATAACGCATAACGCATGACTCATAACGCACAACTCATAACGCATATTGCATAACGCATAACGCATAACGCATAACGCATAACCCATAACGCATAACGCATAACGCATAACGCATAACGCATAACGCATAACGCATAACGCATAACGCATATCGCATAACGCATAACGCATAACGCATAACGCATATCGCATAACGCATAACGCATAACACATAACGCACAACTCATAACGCATAACGCAAAACTCATAACGGATAACGCATAACGGATAACCCATAACGCATAACGCATAACGCATAACGCATAACGCATAACGCATAACGCATAACTCATAACACATAACGCATAACCCATAACGCATAACGCATAACGCATTACGCGTAACTCATAACGCATAAAGCATAACGCATAACGGATCACGCATTACTCATAACCCATAACGCATAACGCATAACGCATAACGCAAAACGCATAACGCATAACTCATAACACATAACGCATAACCCATAACGCATAACGCATAACGCGTAAGGGATCAAGCATTACTCATAACGCATAACGCATAACGGATCACGCATTACTCATAACGCATAACGCATAACGGATCACGCATTACTCATAACGCATTACTCATAACGCATAACGTATAACGCATAACGCATAACGCATAACGCATAACGCATAACGCATAACGCATAACGCATAACGCATAACGCATAACGCATAACGCATAACGCATAACGCATAACGCATAACGCATAACGCATAACGCATAACGCATAACGCATAACGCATAACGCATAACGCATATCGCATAACGCATAACGCATAACGCATAACGCATAACGCATAACGCATAACGCATAACGCATAACGCATAACGCATAACGCATAACGGATAACGCATAACGGTTAACCCATAACGCATAACGCATAACGCATAACGCATGACCCATAGCGCATAACGCATTACGCGTAACTCATAACGCATAAAGCATAACGCATAACGCATAACGCATAACGCATAACCCATAACACATAACGCATAACGCATAACGCATAACGCATAACGCATAACGCATAACGCATAACGCAAATCGCATGACGCATAACGCATAACGCATAACGCATAACGCATTACGCATAACGCATAACGCATAACGCAAATCGCATAACGCATAACGCATAACGCATAACGCATTACGCATAACGTATAACGCATAACGCATAACGCATAACGCATAACGCATAACGCATAACGCATAACGCAAATCGCATAACGTATAACGCACAACGCATAACGCATAACGCATAACGCATAACGCATAACGCATAACGCATAACGCATAACGCATAACGCATAACGCATAACGCATAACGCATATTGCATAACGCATAACGCATAACGCATAACGCATAACGCATAACGCATAACGCATAACGCATAACGTATAACGCATAACGCTTAATGCATAACGCATAACGCGTAACGGATCAAGCATTACTCATAACGCATAACGCATAACGCATAACGGATCACGCATTACTCATAACGCATAACGCGTAACGCATAACGCATAACGGATCACGCATTACTCATAACGCATAACGCATAACGCATAACGCATAACGCATAACGCATAACCCATAACACATAACGCATAACGCATAACGCATAACGCATAACGCATAACGCATAACGCATAACGCATAACGCAAATCGCATAACGCATAACGCATAACGCATAACGCATTACGCATAACGTATAACGCATAACGCATAACGCAAAACGCATAACGCATAGCGGATAACGCACAACGCATAACACATAACGCATAACGCATAACGCATGACTCATAACGCACAACTCATAACGCATATTGCATAACGCATAACGCATAACGCATAACGCATAACCCATAACGCATAACGCATAACGCATAACGCATAACGCATAACGCATAACGCATAACGGATCACGCATTACTCATAACGCATAACGCATAACGCATAACGCATAACGCATAACGCATAACGCATAACGCATAACGCATAACGCATAACGCATAACGCATAACGCATAACGCATAACGCATAACGCATAACGCATAACGCATAACGCATAACGCATAACGCATAACGCATAACGCATAAGGCATAACGCATAACGCATAACGCATAACGCATAACGCATAACGCATAACGCATAACGCATAACGCATAACGCATAACGCATAACGCATAACGCATAACGCATAACGCATAACGCATAACGCATAACGCATAACGCATAACGCATAACGCATAACGCATAACGCATAACGCATAACGCAAAACGCATAACGCATAACGGATCACGCATTACTCATAACGCATAACGCATAACGCATAACGCATAACGCATAACGCATAACGCATAACGCATAACGTATAACGCATAACGCATAACGCATAACGCATAACGCATAACGCATATCGCATAACGCATAACGCATAACGCATAACGCATAACGCATAACGCATAACGCATAACGCATATCGCATAACGCATAACGCATAACGCATAACGCATAACGCATAACGGATAACGCATAACGGATAACCCATAACGCATAACGCATAACGCATAACGCATAACGCATAACGCATAACACATAACCCATAACGCATAACGCATAACGCATAACGCTTAACGCATGACCCATAGCGCATAACGCATTACGCGTAACTCATAACGCATAAAGCATAACGCACAACGGATCACGCATTACTCATAACCCATAACGCATAACGCATAACGCATAACGCATAACGCATAACGCATAACGCATAACGCATAACGCATATCGCATATCGCATAACGCATAACGCATAACACATAAAGCATAACGCATAACGGATCACGCATTACTCATAACCCATAACGCATAACGCATAACGCAAAACGCATAACGCATAACTCATAACACATAACGCATAACACATAACGCATAACGCATAACGCATAACGCGTAAGGGATCAAGCATTACTCATAACGCATAACGCATAACGGATCACGCATTACTCATAACGCATAAAGCATAACGCATAACGGATCACGCATTACTCATAACCCATAACGCATAACGCATAACGCATAACGCATAACGCATAACGCAAAACGCATAACGCATAACTCATAACACATAACGCATAACCCATAACGCATAACGCATAACGCATAACGCGTAAGGGATCAAGCATTACTCATAACGCATAACGCATAACGGATCACGCATTACTCATAACGCATAACGCATAACGGATCACGCATTACTCATAACGCATTACTCATAACGCATAACGTATAACGCATAACGCATAACGCATAACGCATAACGCATAACGCATAACGCATAACGCATAACGCATAACGCATAACGCATAACGCATAACGCATAACGCATAACGCATAACTCATAACACATAACGCATAACCCATAACGCATAACGCATAACGCATAACGCATAACCCATAACGCATAACGCATAACGCATTACGCGTAACTCATAACGCATAAAGCATAACGCATAACGGATCACGCATTACTCATAACCCATAACGCATAACGCATAACGCATAACGCAAAACGCATAACGCATAACTCATAACACATAACGCATAACCCATAACGCATAACGCATAACGCATAACGCGTAAGGGATCAAGCATTACTCATAACGCATAACGCATAACGGATCACGCATTACTCATAACGCATAACGCATAACGGATCACGCATTACTCATAACGCATTACTCATAACGCATAACGTATAACGCATAACGCATAACGCATAACGCATAACGCATAACGCATAACGCATAACGCATAACGCATAACGCATAACGCATAACGCATAACGCATAACGCATAACGCATAACGCATAACGCATAACGCATAACGCATAACGCATAACGCATAACGCATAACGCATAACGCATAACGCATAACGCATAACGCATAACGCATAACGCATAACGCATAACGCATAACGCATAACGCATATCGCATAACGCATAACGCATAACGCATAACGCATATCGCATATCGCATAACGCATAACGCATAACACATAACGCATAACGCATAACGGATAACGCATAACGGTTAACCCATAACGCATAACGCATAACGCATAACCCATAACACATAACGCATAACGCATAACGCATAACGCATAACGCATAACGCATAACGCATAACGCAAATCGCATAACGCATAACGCATAACGCATAACGCATTACGCATAACGCATAACGCATAACGCAAATCGCATAACGCATAACGCATAACGCATAACGCATTACGCATAACGTATAACGCATAACGCATAACGCATAACGCATAACGCATAACGCATAACGCATAACGCAAATCGCATAACGTATAACGCACAACGCATAACACATAACGCATAACGCATAACGCATAACGCATAACGCATAACGCATAACGCATAACGCATAACGCATAACGCATAACGCATAACGCATAACGCATATTGCATAACGCATAACGCATAACGCATAACGCATAACGCATAACGCATAACGCATAACGCATAACGCATAACGCTTAATGCATAACGCATAACGCGTAACGGATCAAGCATTACTCATAACGCATAACGCATAACGCATAACGGATTACGCATTACTCATAACGCATAACGCGTAACGAATAACGCATAACGGATCACGCATTACTCATAACGCATAACGCATAACGCATAACGCATAACGCATAACGCATAACCCATAACACATAACGCATAACGCATAACGCATAACGCATAACGCATAACGCATAACGCAAATCGCATAACGCATAACGCATAACGCATAACGCATTACGCATAACGTATAACGCATAACGCATAACGCAAAACGCATAACGCATAGCGGATAACGCACAACGCATAACACATAACGCATAACGCATAACGCATGACTCATAACGCACAACTCATAACGCATATTGCATAACGCATAACGCATAACGCATAACGCATAACCCATAACGCATAACGCATAACGCATAACGCATAACGCATAACGCATAACGCATAACGCATAACGCATAACGGATCACGCATTACTCATAACGCATAACGCATAACGCATAACGCATAACGCATAACGCATAACGCATAACGCATAACGCATAACGCATAACGCATAACGCATAACGCATAACGCATAACGCATAACGCATAACGCATAACGCATAACGCATAACGCATAAGGCATAACGCATAACGCATAACGCATAACGCATAACGCATAACGCATAACGCATATTGCATAACGCATAACGCATAACGCATAACGCATAACGCATAACGCATAACGCATAACTCATAACGCATAACGCATAACGCAAAACTCATAACGGATAACGCATAACGGATAACCCATAACGCATAACTCATAACGCATAACGCATAACGCATAACGCATAACACATAACACATAACCCATAACGCATAACGCATAACGCATAACGCTTAACGCATTACCCATAGCGCATAACGCATTACGCGTAACTCATAACGCATAGAGCATAAAGCATAACGCATAAAGCAAAAAGCATAACGCATAACGCATGACTCATAACGCACAACCCATAACGCATAACGCATAACGCAAATCGCATAACGCATAACGCATAATGCATAAAGCATAACGCATAACGCATAATGCATAACGCATAACGCGTAACGGATCAAGCATTACTCATAACGCATAACGCATAACGCATAACGGATTACGCATTACTCATAACGCATAACGCGTAACGAATAACGCATAACGGATCACGCATTACTCATAACGCATAACGCATAACGCATAACGCATAACGCATAACGCATAACGCATAACCCATAACACATAACGCATAACGCATAACGCATAACGCATAACGCATAACGCATAACGCAAATCGCATAACGCATAACGCATAACGCATAACGCATTACGCATAACGTATAACGCATAACGCATAACGCAAAACGCATAACGCATAGCGGATAACGCACAACGCATAACACATAACGCATAACGCATAACGCATGACTCATAACGCACAACTCATAACGCATATTGCATAACGCATAACGCATAACGCATAACGCATAACCCATAACGCATAACGCATAACGCATAACGCATAACGCATAACGCATAACGCATAACGCATAACGCATAACGCATAACGCATAACGCATAACGCATAACGCATAACGCATAAGGCATAACGCATAACGCATAACGCATAACGCATAACGCATAACGCATAACGCATATTGCATAACGCATAACGCATAACGCATAACGCATAACGCATAACGCATAACGCACAACTCATAACGCATAACGCATAACGCAAAACTCATAACGGATAACGCATAACGGATAACCCATAACGCATAACTCATAACGCATAACGCATAACGCATAACGCATAACACATAACACATAACCCATAACGCATAACGCATAACGCATAACGCTTAACGCATTACCCATAGCGCATAACGCATTACGCGTAACTCATAACGCATAGAGCATAAAGCATAACGCATAAAGCAAAAAGCATAACGCATAACGCATGACTCATAACGCACAACTCATAACGCATAACGCATAACGCAAATCGCATAACGCATAACGCATAATGCATAAAGCATAACGCATAACGCATAACGCATAACGCATAACGCATAACGTATAACGCATAACGCTTAATGCATAACGCATAACGCATAACGGATCAAGCATTACTCATAACGCATAACGCATAACGCATAACGGATCACGCATTACTCATAACGCATAACGCGTAACGCATAACGCATAACGGATCACGCATTACTCATAACGCATAACGCATAACGCATAACGCATAACGCATAACGCATAACGCATAACCCATAACACATAACGCATAACGCATAACGCATAATGCATAACGCATAACGCATAACGCATAACGCATAACGCAAATCGCATAACGCATAACGTATAACGCATAACGCATAGCGGATAACGCACAACGCATAACACATAACGCATAACCCATAACGCATAACCCATAACGCATAACGCATAACGCATAACGCATAACGCATAACGCTTAACGCATGACCCATAGCGCATAACGCATTACGCGTAACTCATAACGCATAAAGCATAACGCATAACGGATCACGCATTACTCATAACCCATAACGCATAACGCATAACGCATAACGCATAACCCATAACGCATAACGCATAAAGCAAAACCCATAACGCATAACGCATGACTCATAACGCACAACCCATAACGCATAACGCATAACGCAAATCGCATAACGCATAACGCATAATGCATAAAGCATAACGCATAACCCATAACGCATAACACATAACGCATAACGCATAACGCATAACGCTTAATGCATAACGCATAACGCGTAACGGATCAAGCATTACTCATAACCAATAACGCATAACGCATAACGCATAACGCATAACGCATATCGCATAACGCATAACGCATAACGCATAACGCATAACGCATAACGGATAACGCATTACTCATAACTCATAACGGATAACACATAACGCATAACGCATAACGCATAACGCATAACGCATAACGCATAACGCATAACGCATAACGCATAACGCATAACGCATAACGCATAACGCATAACGCATAACGCATAACACATAACGCATAACCCATAACGCATAACGCATAACGCATAACGCATAACGGATCACGCATTACTCATAACGCATAACGCATAACGCATAACGCATAACGCATTACTCATAACGCATAACGGATCACGCATTTCTCATAACGCATAACGCATAACGCATAACGCATAACGCATAACGCATAACGCATAACGCATAACGCATAACGCATAAAGCATAACGCATAACACATAACGGATCACGCATTACTCATAACGCATAACGCATAAAGCATAACGCATAACGCATAATGCATAACGCATAACGCATAATGCATAACGCATAACGCATAACGCATGACACATAACGCATTACCTATAACGCATAACGCATAACGCATAACGCATAACGCATAACGCATAACGCATAACGCATAACGCATAACACATAACGCATAACGCATAACGCAAATCGCATAACGCATAACGCATAACGCATAACGCATTACGCATAACGTATAACGCATAACGCATAACGCACTACTCATAACGCATAACGCATAACGCAAAACTCATAACGGATAACGCATAACGGATAACCCATAACGCATAACGCATAACGCATAACGCATAACGCATAACACATAACACATAACCCATAACACATAACGCATAACGCATAACGCTTAACGCATTACCCATAGCGCATAACGCATTACGCGTAACTCATAACGCATAAAGCATAAAGCATAACGCATAAAGCAAGACGCATAACGCATAACGCATGACTCATAACGCACAACCCATAACGCATAACGCATAACGCAAATCGCATAACGCATAACGCATAATGCATAAAGCATAACGCATAACGCATAACGCATAACGCATAACGGATCACGCATTACTCATAACGCATAACGCATAACGCATAACGCATAACGGATCACGCATTACTCATAACGCATAAGGCATAACGCATAACGCATAACGCATAACGCATAACGCATAACGCATAACGCATAACGCATAACGCATAACGCATAACGCATAAAGCATAACGCATAACGCAAATCGCATAACGCATAACGCATAACGCATAACGCATTACGCATAACGTATAACGCATAACGCATAACGCAAAACGCATAACGCATAGCGGATAACGCACAACGCATAACACATAACGCATAACGCATAACGCATAACGCATGACTCATAACGCACAACCCATAACGCATATTGCATAACGCATAACGCATAACGCATAACGCATAACCCATAACGCATAACGCATAACGCATAACGCATAACGCATAACGGATCACGCATTACTCATAACGCATAACGCATAACGCATAACGCATAACGCATAACGCATAACGCATAACGCATAACGCATAACGCATAACGCATAACGCATAACGCATAACGCATAACGCATAACGCATAACGCATAACGCATAACGCATAAGGCATAACGCATAACGCATAACGCATAACGCATAACGCATAACGCATAACGCATATTGCATAACGCATAACGCATAACGCATAACGCATAACGCATAACGCATAACGCACAACTCATAACGCATAACGCATAACGCAAAACTCATAACGGATAACGCATAACGCATAACCCATAACGCATAACGCATAACGCATAACGCATAACGCATAACGCATAACACATAACACATAACCCATAACGCATAACGCATAACGCATAACGCTTAACGCATTACCCATAGCGCATAACGCATTACGCGTAACTCATAACGCATAAAGCATAAAGCATAACGCATAAAGCAAAAAGCATAACGCATAACGCATGACTCATAACGCACAACCCATAACGCATAACGCATAACGCAAATCGCATAACGCATAACGCATAATGCATAAAGCATAACGCATAACGCATAACGCATAACGCTTAATGCATAACGCATAACGCGTAACGGATCAAGCATTTCTCATAACGCATAACGCATAACGGATCACGCATTACTCATAGCGCATAACGCATAACGCATAACGGATCACGCATTACTCATAACGCATAACGCATAACGCATAACGGATCACGCATTACTCATAACGCATAACGCATAACGCATAACGGATCACGGATTACTCATAACGCATAACGCATAACGCATAACGCATAACGCATAACGCATAACGCATAACGCATAACGCATAACGCATAACGCATAACGCATAACGCATAACGCATAACGCATAACGCATAACGCATAACGCATAACGCATAACGCATAACGCATAACCCATAACACATAACGCATAACGCATAACGCATAACGCATAACGCATAACGCATAACGCATAACGCAAATCGCATAACGCATAACGCATAACGCATAGCGGATAACGCACAACGCATAACACATAACGCCTAACCCATAACGCATAACCCATAACACATAACGCATAACGCATAACTCATAACGCATAAC